>JAPJBO010000221.1:0-278155 GCA_030068145.1 Diplonema papillatum | reverse complement strand
CTGGCTGGGCGACTGGCTGGGCGACTGGCTGGGCGACTGGCTGGGCAGCTGGCTGGGCGACTGGCTGGGCGACTGGCTCCGTTTTGCATCACAGCCGCGCCAAACGACGGGCCACCGGCGTTGCTGACGTGGTCACCGTATTTCAAAACAGCCGCGGCAATCCCGCCATGCACTGCTCGTAAGCGCCCAGTGCTATCTGGGAGAGGACTGGTGCGGCTTCTGCTGCCATCTTTCCTTGTTTCAGCATAACTTTGTTCACGATCATCGTGAACGTACATGACATTGTTATGTGCAGATTTGTTCCTTCCCTGGTTCATCCATTTAACCCCTTAACTCCAGGCTCTCAACTTTTCCCTGGTTATTTGGTCGAAATCCAAGCTTAAAAGTTCGGCCCCCTCCTTAGCGGTCTCGAGGCCCTTCGAGGGTGCATTTGAAGCTTGTGTGATATTTTTGCAACTGAGCTCTTCGCATTTGAGAGCTTTCTTCTTCTTATACACACGGTGGCCCTCAGGACAGGGAAGCAAGAGGAAGAGTACCGGGAGTTTCTGTGCACAGTTTCCGTCTCCGATCGCACTAACTGCGCCGGCTCTTTTTGTTTGGACGGTCGTCGCTTGCAGAAGTGAGAGTAAGATACGCTCACCTTCGAATCCTGCATGATAATACGATGTCCGGCTTGTGCACAACCCTGTGGAACGCCCCACCTTCTGCCGTCTTGAAGAGTACCCGTTTATTTTGCTGCCGGCTGGTATCAGGCGCACTACCATCCCACCACCAAGATGCGATAACATGCAGGGTCAGAACCTTGTGTCTTTTTAAAACGCTCCCGCGGGGCCGATGGACCCCAAAAAAATTTTTTGGCAAAAAAATTTGCTCAACTTCCGCAAAAATTACCGCAGAGTTTGTTCCAAAATTTTAAAATTCAAAAAACCCATTTTTTTTCTGGAAAAAAATTTTGGCCATTTCCAAAAAGACACAAGGTTTTGACCCTGCATGATAATGCGTTGTATTCCTTGTACGGCCGAGGTTTTGCGGCTGTCAGTGGTCGGCACTTTGCCCGAATTTGCTCCTTCCAGAGGATATCGAGAGGCAGATGGGTTCTGCTCCGCCGAAAGGCACGCTGTGTAGCATCCGAAGCAGAATACTTCTGGGGGGTGCTTAGACAGGAGCGTTCACAACAAGCATCCAATTCGAACAGCTTGAAGACGCTGTCCAAGTAGTCGTTTTGGAACCTTGCACCTTGCCGTCGTAGTTGTTGCTGCAGTCGTAGTCGTGTGCACTTCCTCCGCGTGGCACCACACTCCTGGAGGCACTTCAAACAGATGAATCCTCTTGTACCAGTCTCTTCTTCACTTCGGGCTGAGGAAACGAAGCAACCTTTCTCCAGGTTTTCGCACCGCAGATTTTGCAGCATCCCTGTTCTTCAGTACCTGCCATCCCAGTTCTGAAGTGCGCTCATAGGGGATGGCAATATGCCTGGTGAAGTGAAGTGCAAAAGGAGGGGCCATGGGGGCCAACCTTTTTGGGATCCGAGGTGGTATTCTGACGATTTCGTGACCGATCTTTCCATTCTGTGTCTTCTCGGGAGCAACATGCACATATCACACGTACCACACGCGCTCCCGGTATGATCTAAATATAATTATATCGGGTTGAACGCGTCCAAGGGGGGTCATCTTTTTTTTCTAAACCCTCGGGAACAGAGAGACCGGGAACACCTGCGCTCATAGCATCAAAAATTGGTCGATTTAGTGAAACCTTTGGTGACTGTGTGCGCTGCCATAGGGTGGTCATTTTTGACATATCAAAGCAAAAAGTGACACACCCCCCCTGAATATAGAAGTTTGATAGAAGTTGTGTAGGCTCCTAGTGGGTAACACCAAAGATAGTCTCTTTTTAGCAGTCTTTTCAACCCGCAAGGTTCTAAAGGGGGGGGTCGAATAATAACACTGTGTCATTATTCGATTTGTCGAATAATAAAAAAAGTTCCGGGTAGCCGAACAGTAGCAGGATCAAATAGTGGTAGTGTTTTTAGACAACCAGACGTGTGTCAAATAACTGTTATTCGCCCCCCCCCCCCCCCCCCCCCTCCACCGACACCCACCACCCCCCCCCCCCCCCCCCCCCCCCCCCCGAGAGGCAAGTAGCGCCTGAACACGAAACTAAGATTTTCCCCCCTTTAAGCGCCGAAAACAGTGGCTTATATATGGGTCTGGTGCTCGGACCAAGTCCGAGCAACCAAAAAAAAAAAGCACAGAATGCCCCGGCTGAGGGGCCCAGTTGTAGTGCTACAGTACAGCAGTCTACACAGCACCGGATACTGCACCTTGGGATCATCGTTGAAGCAACGTACAGCATCATTTTGGAACCTGCGACTGGCCAATAGCTTGAAAAAAAATTCCGCGCCTGCGGCGCTGGTATTTCTGGCTTGTGTATTGTTTCATGACGTGTTGCCAAGAAAGCGAAGACCGCGGCTGTCCGCCCTGCTGTTGCAGATTACTGCCAAGTGTTCTTGAATGATCCCGGCACACTGCTAAAGTACCCCAACACTCGCCTTCTTCGCATGGCTCTTTTGCTTCCGAAGGACAGTCTCTGTGATGGACAGTAGTGACAACCACAAAGAGGTGCACCCTGTCGGATACATAAACGTGCAGCTGTGCCGCAACTGGGATTTTTAGTAACTCCGAGCAACTTTTGGACAGTTACGTGGGAGGAATTTTTATATATAAGGCCCTGGCCAACGGCCCGAAAATGAAAAAAAAAAACTCACGAACAAAACTCTACACAGATCAAATCCGCCACCGACGCAAAGGTCGCCGTCTTCAACTGCGCGATCGACGTCGCGGCAACAGAAACGAAGGGCAACGTCCTCCTTGAGTCTGCTAAAGAGCTCATCGGGTTCTCTGCGGTATGCAAAACAGCTTTTTCACCTCCCTCTTCGCGAGCCCGCCCAGGTCCCCTGTCCCTCGGGAAACAGCGGCAAAGCGGTCAAAAACTGCGCCTGTTGGCGATGTGGTTGTGCCTTTTGTCGGTTGTGAAGAAAGAAAAACACGGAGAACACCGACCAGTCATCAGGTACACGTCTGGAAACAGTACGGCGGTGCATTTTTTATTCACGGGAGGCTTGCTCCCAAGAGACTTTCCTTCACTCCAAGCCAGGGCTTACGCTCCACGTGTGGAACGTGTGAATTTCCACACGTTAATTCTTTTTGGATTTTGTTCCCCCACGTGTGGATCCACAGGTACCACATGTGGATTCTGATTTATTGGTCCACATGCAGGGGAGTCTAGGCCCACTAGTGGTCAAGGCCGTACAGCCAGGTGTCGCCAAGCCCAGTAGCTACCTAGCGACGCTATTTTTTTTTTTTGCCGTCGCACGTGAGGGGAAAGGTTTTTTCCCCTGGAACCTTAAGCGCCCACATGTGGACCACACGTATTTTCTCTGAGACCGAAAACGGAGCGTAAGCCCTGCTCCAAGCGCCGATTCGCAAATAAATATGGCCGCTTGGAGAACGAACTTCTCTTTAGGTGTAAGATCTTCCCCGCGGGCGGACGCGGAGGAAGAGGGTTGTTTTCGTATCCCACGAGAAAATTGAAAAGGAACTAGCCCAACACAACCCTAGCCCCATTTGTTTCCCGTACGATGCTCCCAGTTGAAAAAACCGAATAAAAGGCACATATCCGGAGTCCGGCTGCCAGACTTGCGAGCGAAAGTTGGAGGCGTCGAAGCATCGAACGATGGCAGATCGCCACGCCAGCCTCGGCAGCCTTCGATCGGTGCTGAACCATTGGTGGAACAGACGTTCGGACCCTCAACATAATCATTTGAGGACTTCAATATCTTCAACACCAACGTGCCTCGTGCGGCGAACTGTCCACGAAAACAGGATGCCTTAGATGCAAATAACTTGAGCGTGCCTTTTTTCACTCTCCAGCTCCTCATGCCGTAGGCAGTCGGCTGTTCCTCCAACCCAACCAATCACTAAAACAGAGCGAAGAAGAAAGACTGGAGAACGCACTGAAGGCCGTCGTGGCCACGGGAGTCAAGGTCGTCGTCTCGAACTCCAACTTCAGCGATATCGCTCTGCACTTCCTCGAGAAGTTCGGCATCATGGTGATCAAGGTATGACCCCCCTGCATCTTCCGAATTTATCCGATCCCGAAATCACCGGCAGCCGACCCTGGTGGTCCATTACCTTGAGACGTGCACGGGTAGATAAATACATCGAAACACGCATACTCGTAGACAGTGTGCGCTGTCACGTTTGCGTCAACTATCGTCGTGCACACATCGAAACGTCATCGTAGGTGTGGTGATCCTCTGTCAGGCAGACACCGCAATCGACTGCACGCCGAGTCCAGGCACTTGCACTCTTTCGTGGCAAGCAGCGTGGCCCAGAATTCATTCGGAAATCCCCGGAAAGTTTGATCCACATCGGCACATGTCCATAAAATGCCCGCAAAAACGGGTCGCCAAACCGACGGGACCCTGAGAGACCCATCCCGAAAAGGGCCAGCCGTACGTGTAAGGCACATGAGCAATGTGGGCCACGAGCAAGAAAGGTACCACCGACGACGACGCTCGCCTCCTCGGGTTACCCACTACCCCTTCAGGCCATGTTGCGAATATGAGAAATTCTAAGCCCCCGGAGCATCAAAATGAACCGTTCACTCTGTAAACAGATCGCCTCCAAGTTCGAAATGAAGCGTCTCTGCCTCGCTGTCGGCGCAAAGCAAATGGTGAAGCTCGACCCGCCCACCGCGGAAGACATCGGGTATGGGCAGTGCACACCCTCTCCTTCGATTTCGTCCGTACGATCCCCAGTTTGCCAACGGGAAAACAGAAGGTTCCCAGAAGAGTCCCCACGCTCCATCTCGTTGAGCATTGAGTTCTTTAAAGTGCAAGTGCCATCAAGGCAGGCGAGCACTGATCACGGGCTTTAGTGCTACTTTATGACGGTCGTCCGGTCAAGTTCTATTCCCGCTCAGCTTTCGCGGTGCGTCTTTCCGGGTCGTTGAGCATTGGAGTTATTTTGAGTACATGCACCAAGCAAACTGTGCCCGTTGAGCACCGTGGCTGATCGTGTCGAGCTAGATTCAAGATGCGAGCTTTTAATTTCGTCCATACAATCTGGTAAAAACTTAAGCGGAACTAGACCCTAAAAACGTGGGGGGCAAGGCCTCATTCTATCCTGGCGTACAAACTACGCGACCGAAAGAGACAACTGTCGCCCTCCGTACTCCTTGCTCAGTCACGCGATACTCCAACCCAGAACCAATTCCTACGACCCGATACCAGAGACACTCACAGTTGGAGTGTCTCTGGTGTCGTTTCTCTCTCTCTCTTTCTCATATTTCTGAGGTTGCCGGCAGTTTGGTCGCACGTATCAACTAAGCAATGTCGCCACCTCCCTCAGGCACATCGACAACGTCGCCGTTCGGGAATACGGCGAAACGAAGGTCATCCAGTTCCTGCAGGTATGTGATTCTCTTGAAGGGAACGATTTTGTGCCGAGTATACCGAACTGCAGAACAGGGCTTCCCCCCCTCGAACACTCTTTGCTCTGCGTTCTCGCTTCGATCTTCAACAGGCGGTTCAAGCAGCGTGAGCAAGTGTATGAAAACAGGGCAGCTTCTGCAAGTGGTTCCGTCATAGTTGCGCTCAGATCCCCACGCAAGGGGATTCAAGCATTGAGTTGACTTCGTCCGTTGGGAGAGTCAACGATGATGAGGATGAGGTCAAACTGGTCAATTCCAAGTCAAGTTCTGTTCCCGCTCGCTTTCGCGGTGCGGACTTTCCGGGCCGTTTTGGCTGTTTCCGGGTCGATGATGGAGAAGAAGTCAGGCATTCCATCCGTTGGTCCGTGGGCGTGCTATCTTTTTCAAGTTTCATCTTGTCGATTCAAGCAGCGTGCCTGGATCGAAATCTGCAAGGCAAGTGCTTCGTCGCGTTGTGCAACAAACGAGCTTTTTGAAGAAGCAGAGACCAGGCAGCACAGCCACGCACAATCAATCACACGACAGGAGAAAGACGATTCCCGCCTCTCGACCATCATCCTGCGAGGTGCCACGGAACAGCGACTCGATGACTTGGAGCGCGCCGTTGATGATGGCGTGAACACGTACAAGATGCTCGGCAGGGACGGAAGCTTCGTGGCGGGCGCCGGCGCTGTTGACATGGTATGCCTCTGTTTGTGCGACAACGTCCCCACCTCTTGAAACTGCATCCAAGTGCCTGCCGCTGTTTATCACAGTGAATCACGGTCCACCACAGTCTATCAGGTCCATCCCTAGTCCCTAGAGCTGCATCGAATTGCCGGTGCTGGTCTATCACGGTCTATCAAGGGGATAGACCGGCTCAGACAAGTACTTGTTCGTTGGGTCAAAACACCAGTTTGCACTCCATTGAGCTTAGCACGTTTCTCAAGGCGAGCTTCTTCACAGAGCACTCTATCCCTTTTCTTCTTTTTCTTCTTCGAAAATCGAAAAAAGCTTGTTGCTAGCATCAAAAATGCATGAGGGGCAGTGTTCTGTCCAAACATTAAACTAAGATTTCCGCCCCCTCAAACACCCCCCCCAGCAAAAGAATGGGAGAGGACGTACAGTAGTGAGTAGAGAAGAGAGCACGTGTAAAAGAACGGTACAAACTACCAGACCGACGGAGACCACCGCAAATTTTTTACACAAGCGCCAGCTTGGAAGGAAATGCTCGACGATGCTGCCTGACAAAAGAACCGAAGGGATCCCAAGTGCTGTAACTACCGAACCCCGTGTTCGACGGACGTGAGGTCATGAGGGTCTACCCCTACACTTGGTAGTGTAAGCGAAGAACAAATCGGATTGTGCTTGTACTGTATTTGCCCCTCTACCTCTGTATTTCCTCCCTTCTATTCGGAGTCGAAGCAGCTACGTCGAGTATTTCTTGCCTTCCCTCATATTCCTCAAATCCAGCACGAACCAACACCAACCCCCACTGCAGGAAATCAACAAGGACCTCCTCAAGTACGCGGACGAGACCGCGGGCATCGACCAGTACTCGATCCGATGCTTCGCGAACGCGTTCGAAGTCGGCCCGCGCGCGCTGGCCGACGTGGCCGGGCACCACGGCCACGAGCTCATGCCGGAGATCGTCGCGGCGCACGAAGCCGGCGACAAGAAGGCGGGCGTCGACGTCGAGACCGGCACCGCCACCACCACCGACGTCGTTGACGCGTACCTCACGCGCTTCTGGTCCCTCTCCCTCGCTACCGACGCAGCGCTCAACGTGCTCAAGGTGCGCTTTCGCCTTCACGATTTTATACATGTGCTCGTTCCACTAGACACCCGGGCTGCGCGGACACACCCTCGAGGATGGTGTAGAGGTCCTGAGGGCCACCTCAGCGTCCCTGATAGCTAGCTGGTGCATGGTATTCGTACACCTCTGGACTTCAGCAGGTGCATACTAAGTCAATGCCGGAGTGAAAAAGTGCGGGAGTGGCACTCCCGCATTGATGGAGTGAGGCCGACCGCACAAACGACCGCAAAACCACTCCCGCAATCCGGAGTGGGAGTCCGGGGTGCAGGTGCTGGGATACCAGAGGTGCTAGTGGATGGTGGGGGGTGCGCGTTAGCCTTCTCGAATTTATACATGCGTTCGTTCCACGAGACATCCAAGAATGTTGTAACAACAAATCACGCCGGTACAATTAAGAAAGTTGGCAGCAGTTGGAACCTGCCATGTAAAAGATACAAACAAAAGGTCCTTCGCACACACTTGTCTGCGAAGTTTCCTCCGAGTGCCCGTTCCCGGCGAGCTACGAGGGAAGGAACCTGAAAGAGTGCCAACGCTACTCTTTCAATAACGTAAATACAAAAGGTGTCACGGGATAAGCCGGCAGCCGCTGCTTAACTAAATGTACTTAAAAGAACTCAATGCTTAACGGCTTATCACATGAGCGGCCCTGAGATTACCCCCTCAGGCGACACCACTTTATCTTTAGCCATACTTCAACCCTCTTGTATGATACCCGGTGTTTGCGATTGATCGCTGAGGCTGGGTTGCCAATTTTAGTTAGCCAAGTTCGGGGTTCTGCGGACTGCAGTCGGCCTTCTGCCCCACGCTTTGGCAAACTAAATACTCGAGAGGCTGCCCTGTGCTTATTCCGACGGTGAGGCTAGAGAGGCGGGAGAATTCTCCGCCGGCTACTCACTCCTGCATTAGTGTCGCTGCTGCTGCAAGTTTCACTGGAATATAGAAAATGGGGATATTTCCCCCGCCCAGCTCCAGAGGAACCTGATGAGCGTGCGTAATGCCTAGTGGAGTTCCCTCGATGAATCGCAAGAACCAATACAACTTCGACGTGGGTCTTTTTTGTTGAACGCACACAACTTCCGAACAGGTCGACCAGATCATCATGTCGAAGCCGGCCGGCGGCCCGCGCCCGCCGAAGCAGGGCGCGCGTGACGACGAGGACTAAGAAGAGCGGCCGCAAATCCGCTGACGGACGCCCCCCTCCTCACCATCCCCCCCTCTCCCCGCCCGCCGTGTGGCCCACCCCGCTTCGGGGGAAAGGGCGGGTTCGAGGATAGTGTGCTGCTACCCTCGCGCGGCACTAGAAACCTGGGGGAGACGCGGCGCTGCGCGGGGGGCGCGGGGTCTTGCGCACGCCCACCCTTCCTCGCCAACACAGCCCGCATCGCTGAACCCGAGAGCAGCGGGCTTGAGTCCGTGGGAGGCGCGATAGAAATACTCGCTTACCCCCCCATCCACCCCCTCCGTGCCGACGAGAGCAGACCCACATTTCGCAAGCCAGGTGGCCAAGGGCCGGACTCCCCGCGGCCTTTGACCATGCGACCGCAAACCGCCGGACGTGGCAGCTCTCCGAGCCGTTTGTTTCGAAGGAGACACAACAACACAAAGGGGAACTTCCAAAAAATAGTGGAAAACGAGGGAAAATGTTAATTCGCCAATTTTCGAACCGCGCCTGCAACTCCCAGAAGGAGAATCAGTGGTTGGCAGCGGACACCAACGCAGGTGAGTTCCGCTAGTGCACACAAACAAAAGAAAGCGCCGCAGCTAACATTTTGTTTTTGGGTGGCGCGACGAGAGAGCATACGTGGCGACGCACCGGTGGCGACGCACACAGCCCCGCACCGGTGTCGCAAGCCGCTTGTTCCACGACCCTCTTTCACTCCACGTCCTCTGTGGCTGGGGCCCACCGCGTGCGCGTGCACGTCAGATTAAAGTCGAGGGCGTTGCGTGTTTTGACGGCGGGCATTCGCAGCAGCGGCGCGCCGATGCGCCAGTCTTTGTTGCGTGTCTGTGTGAGGTATTGCACCAACGGTGTGCGGCGTGCTCTCGGTCTTCTTTTTGCAACCCCCACCCCGAGTCGGTCCGTCCCCATCTCTTGGAACTGCATCGAAGTGCCTGCCGCTGTTTATCACAGGTTGTGAATCACGGTCCACCACGGTCTATCAGGTCCATCCCTGGTCCCTAGAGCTGCATCGAATTGCCCGGTGCTGTATTCTTCGGTTTATCACAGTCTATCAAGAGGGGATGGACCGGCTCACCCACCCACCCTTTTTTTCTTTTTGCTTCAAGTTCCGTATTTCAGATGCTGCTCTCTCAGGCTCGCCAGCCCCACCTCACCCTTCCGTCCTCGCTTGCTTAGATTCATCATCGTTCATGTGTCTTTCTTTGATTCCCCCCCCCCCCCCCCTCCCCTTGCTTCTGGAGAGCCCTCGGCCGATGCCCCGCCCACCACCCTCCCCCCCCTTCTTCTTTTCCCGGAGCTAGCTGACAGAGACCAGCACTGAAAGAACAGCACCAACACACCCCCCCATCACTCGTCAAAATGCCTGCGCAAGACCAGACCCCCCACTTAATCTACCGCCGTCCCCGTCCCATGTTCACCTAACCAGACGCACTTTTTTTCTTCTTCGTTTTCTTTTGACTCTTTCTTCAACTTTCATTTTTTCCCCAGTTTCTTTTGTCTTTCCCCATGCATCGGTCTCCCACCGAGCCTACCGTTGTTTGTTCAGCCTTCGTTCCGTCGCATGACGCCTCTATTCGGGGCGAGGGGATGATTCCCTGACGGTGACGAGAATGATGGAGTCGGTGAAGCATGGAGTATCACGAGATCGATTCCCTCGATCTCTTGTTGTGTGTCTCTCAGCCTGATTACCCTGCGTGACGGTTCCAGGTTTCCAGGACAGTTCCCCGTGTTGGAGCGACAGTCGTCCACCTGAAGGGCTTTGGCCACCGCCAGGTCAAGTACACTTGTTGGAACTTAGTGTCGGCGTCTTCAGACGGCGTTCTTGCTCCCATTGATCGCGGATGGTGAGGGGACAAGAAGGCTCTCCAGCCTTGATTTTTGAAACTGATTGCTCAGACACACGGTTGCAGGGGCCTTCTCCCCGTGACAGATTTGCCTGCTCTACGGGTGGTCCTGGCTACAGCCGCCTGACAAATCAGACTCACGCCGCTGTCCTGTCTGCAGACACTCAGTTCTCGCGGACGTGTCTTAAGGGACCGAAACACGGCGCAGACGGGGCGAGTGCGTTGTTGAGCACATATCCTTTCCAAGCACGTTCTTGCACTTGCAATCCCTTCTCCCGTACCTCTGCCCCCCACCCATCATCGGCAACACCATCACCGGCAGGAAAGAACACCCACCCTTCGGGATCGTCGGCATCCACGAAGAAGACCAGACTCGGGTAAGCACCCCCCTCCCCCTGTTTGCCGTCGGCATGCCGCCCAAAATGGCGGCCACGAAGCTGACGAAGCGGCAGAAGGCCGAGAAGTACGGGAAGAAGTACAAACGAGACTACCTGCTGTACAACAAGGAGATCCTGGGCGGCGACATGGCGCTGTTCAAGGAGGAGGAGGAGCGGAAGGAGCGCATCTTGAAGCAGCTGGTCGACCAACGCGAGGCGGCCGACCCGTCGGTGAAGGCGTACCTGCGCAAGAAGAAGGCGGGCGCGAAGGACAACTTGAACGCGTTCATGGGCGACAAAGCGGTTGTCCTTGCGTCCCTAAACATCAGCCGGCACAGCCACGACCTGGACCTGCTCCGCCGTCGGAGCAGAGCGGTGCGGGCGAAGGCTGATTCGCTCAGCGGATACGTCACGGTGCTGACTACGCTGGGGACTCTGCACTTCGAAGTGTACGCGGACCGCGCCCCGACTGCGGCGGAGAACTTCTTAGGGCTGTGCCGCCGCGGGTACTACGACGGCGTCTCGTTCCACCGGTTGGTGAAGGGCTTCGTTCTGCAGGGCGGGGACCCCACCAAAACGGGGGCCGGTGGCGAGTCGCTGTGGGGGCCCGCGTTCCAGGACGAGTGCCACCCGCATCTCTCGCACGACGCCCGCGGCGTGCTGTCGATGGCCAACGGCGGGCCGCACAGCAACACATCGCAGTTCTACATCACGCTGGCCCCGTGCACGCACCTCGACGGCAAGCACACCATCTTCGGCAGGCTGGCGGGCGGCATGCCGACTCTGTCCCTCCTCGAAGACGTCCCCACGGGAATCGACGACCGGCCCATCAAAGAAGTACGCATCGAAAAAACCTTCGTGCACTGGGACCCGTTCGACTTCTTCACCGAAAAGTAGCGCGTTCTGCCCAGTTGTGTGGACCCGAAGCCGACACCCGATGTTGCCAGCCGGTAGCCTTTCGGCCGCATGCCGGTGTCGGCAACACATTGCAGTTCTACATCACGTTGGCCCCATGAACCCACCTCCGACGGCAAGCACACCATCTTCGGTCGGCACTGGACCCGTTCGACTTCTTCACCGAGAAGTAGCGCGTTCAGCCCACTCAGGTGGGCCCGAAGTCGACACCTGATGCCGCATGCTGATGCTGTTTCCCCGAAGACGACGAAGCGTGCGCCGTGTGTTGACGAGCAACGGCGGGCCGCACAGCAACATGTCGCAGATCTACATCACGCTGGCCCCGTGCACGCACCTCGACGGCAAGCACACCATCTTCGGTAGGCTGGCGGGCGGCATGCCGACTCTGTCCCTCCTCAAGACGTCCCCACGGGAGTCGACGACCGGCCCATCAAAGAAGTGCGCATCGAAAAAACCTTCGTGCACTGGGACCCGTTCAACTTCTTCACCGAGAAGTAGCGCGTTCGGCCCACTCAGATGTCGTTGTGTGGACCCGAAGCTGACACCTGATAGACGCGCCCAAGACAGTGTTGTCAGCCGGTAGCCTTGCGGCCGCATGCTGATGCTGTTTCCCCGAAGACGACGAAGCGTGCGCCGTGTGTTGACGAGCAACGGCGGCCCGCACAGCAACACGTCGCATTTCTACATCAAGCACACCATCTTCGGTAGGCTGGCGGGCGGCATGCCGACTCTGTCCCTCCTCGAAGACGTCCCCACGGGAATCGACGACCGGCCAAACAGAACCCATGCACATCGAAAATCCTCCGTGCACTGGGATGCGTTCGAGGTCCCCCCTCTCCTGACCGAGAAGTAGTGCCCACCGATGTCGTTGTGTGCCTGAAAGCACATATTGCCTACCGGCAGGCTTCTGCCATATGCCGACGCTGTCTCCCCGAGAAGGCGACGAAGAGTGCGCCGTGTGTTGCCGAACAACGCCGAGACCGCACAGCGTGACTTCTTTTCTATGGCAACAAGCGCTTTGTTTGCCATCATTAATGAGAGGCGGCACGCGCGCCCAAACAACATCTTTTGCCTGCGCTTGAGAGGCATCCTGTCTCCGTCTCTACTCGGAGGTGTCACCAAACGATCTTCGTGCCCAGATAGAAGCGGCGGTACTTGTGCGGGAGGTGGACGCTGACATCTCAAAGTGGGGCAAAGGCGGCGAAACCTGCACTCACGGGGTTCGGAGTCCTTGTTTTTACCGGAGGCCAGCCTCCGCAAGCAGAAGGCAAGATTGTTGAGCAGCGGGCGTCCTCGCGTCCCTCAACACCTGGCGGCACAGCTACCGAGTTGTACCCCTGTCAGCAGGGCAGTGGTTATGTCACCATATCCACACCTCACAAGTAAGTTCTCCATTAGGATTCCAGCCAAAACCCTTGTGTTGTGAAGTGGTTCTGTTGTGTTCTCCGGTTCGTTGGTGGCTTCGTCCATGCGACCGAAACTAGACCAAAGCTTGATCGGAGTGGCCACCAAGCGGTCCTTTTGGTGTCACCAGACCTCACATTCCTACGTTGCGTATCACACGTAGAGTGCGAACCGCAAGCGTCGAAATTTTGAAGAGCCTATCGGTCAGGGGACAGCTGTTAATTCGGTGCGGTTCCCGGCAAACCCACGCACTCTTGCTCCGGCCAATTCTAGCCACAACTCGATTGCTCGTTGTTGCTGTCGTTTCATCGCACGGCGGCGTTCACTTCTTGTTTGTTCATTTCCTCTTCTTGTATCCGCGCTGTTTAAGTAGGGTTGCGTTGTACTACTGCCGATGCTACACAAGCGACCGCAATACCCGCTCTCGCAGTCTTGGTGTTGGAGTCCGGGTAGAGACCCGGGGGGCCGGTCCACCTGCAAACGAGTACCACCATGACATTGAAAACTGCCCCGTTGAGGGATAGGAATCCACCGCAACGACGACGTCACCTTACATCAGCAAAATACACATTCCATTCAATGAAACGCCCCAGCAGGCAACTGACTGAGCGTGTTTCGCCAGAAACCCACACAGCCTACAACTCCGTGTCGCAAGAACGCCGGAATGACGAGACAGACACATAGGAAATGAGAGCTCAAAAATAAGTCGAATCGTCGGCAACAGGCAACACAGACACACACGTACTGCCACCACCGCAGATATGATACACGCACTAGCATACGATACCTTATAGGAACCTTTACGATGGTCACCCGGAGACTTTTAAAATCCCGGATCTCCAGGCGAAGTTACACTCTAAAACACAGGATTTTTTGAACTTGAAAGAGGAAAGGAAAACAAGCTACCAAAAAAAAAGAGAACCAACAATGAGGCACTTTTCGGCACTGGCGATGCTCGCTGCCTGCGCGCTCGTCGACGCGCAGTGCTCGAGCTGCGGGAGCGAAACGTGCTACGTCTCGACGTGGTCGGAGCCGTGCTTCACGCCGGCGGCCGGGCAGAGCGGCTGCACGTCGTTCGGCGGCGCCTGGTGCGGCGGGGCCCCCGCCGGTGCCCGTGCCGCCGCCCAGCACCGGATGCTCGGCCTGCTCGTCGGGCGAGACTTGCCACGTTCCGACTTGGTCGGAGCCCTGCTTCACCCCGGACGGCGGGCAGACCGGCTGCACTTCCGTCGGGGGCTCGTGGTGCGGCGCCGGCACGCCGGCTACACCTTCCCCCACGCCTTCACCCCCGCCTCCTCCGCCAGCCCCGGTCCCATCTAGCGGCTGCTCTGCGGGTACGGGCGGGGAGACTTGCCATGGTCCGTCCCTTGCTTCACGCCGGCGGAGGCGAAAAGTCTTGCACCTCGTTTCAAGGCGCGTGGTGTGCGCGGGTCGCCGCCGAGAGAAGACACACACGCAAGCACACCTACCGCAGATAGAATACGCACACTAGCATACGATACCTTAGAAAAACCTTTACGACAATGGTCACCCGGAGACTTTAAACCCCCGGATCTCTAGACGAACTTACTTACACTCTAAAACATACAGGATTTTCTGGACTTGAAAGAGGAAAGGAAAAACCCGCCAGAAATAAAATAACCAACAATGAGGCACTTTTCGGCACTGGCGATGCTCGCAGAATACGCAAATACGCACACTAGCACACGATACCTTAGAAAAACCTTTACGACAATGGTCACCCGGAGACTTTAAACCCCCGGATCTCTAGACGAACTTACTTACACTCTAAAACATACAGGATTTTCTGGACTTGAAAGAGGAAAGGAAAAACCCGCCAGAAATAAAATAACCAACAATGAGGCACTTTTCGGCACTGGCGATGCTCGCAGAATACGCAAATACGCACACTAGCACACGATACCTTAGAAAAACCTTTACGACAATGGTCACCCGGAGACTTTAAACCCCCGGATCTCTAGACGAACTTACTTACACTCTAAAACATACAGGATTTTCTGGACTTGAAAGAGGAAAGGAAAAACCCACCAGAAATAAAAGAACCAACAATGAGGCACTTTTCGGCACTGGCGATGCTCGCTGCCTGCGCGCTCGTCGACGCGCAGTGCTCGAGCTGCGGGAGCGAAACGTGCTACGTCTCGACGTGGTCTGAGCCGTGCTTCACGCCGGGGGCCGGGCAGAGCGGCTGCACTTCCTTCGGGGGCTCGTGGTGCGGCGCCGGCACGCCGGCTACACCTTCCCCCACGCCTTCACCCCCACCTCCTCCTCCGCCAGCCCCGGTCCCATCCAGCGGCTGCTCTGCGTGCACGGGCGGGGAGACTTGCCACGTCCCGACGTGGTCCGTCCCTTGCTTCACGCCGGGGGGAGGCGAAAGCTCTTGCACCTCGTTCCAAGGCGCGTGGTGCGCCGGGGGCGGCGGGTCGCCGCCGACGTCAACCCCTCCTCCGTCGCCGCCTTCCACTCCTTCAACCGGCGGCGACGATAGACTCGTTGCTTACGTGGGCACCTGGCAGACGTGCCCCACCACCGAGCAAGTGTCGCACTACACGCATTTGATGATCGCCTTCGCGGTGACGTACACCTGGGGTGAAACCAAAAACACCTGCAACACGCAATGCACGATCTCGGACCCCGGTATCTGCGGGAACTCCGCGGACAAGACCAAAATCACGACGTGGCAGGCAGCCGGGAAGAAGGTGCTCCTGTCGTTTGGAGGAGCTGGCATGGGGGGGTCCTGGAACGGCTTGAACAACTGCTGGGAGTACTGCTTCGGGAAGGAGGCGTCCGTCGTGACCCAGCTGACGGACATCGTCGACTCGTACGGGTTCGACGGCGTCGACATCGACTACGAGTACTACTACGAGGACAACCAAGGAAGCAGCACGTTTTCGAAGGGGGCGGAGGCGCAGTACTTTTTGAAGGAGGTGACGAAGGGGTTGAAGACGGCGATGCCGAACAAGGAAATCAGCCACGCGCCGATGGACGCCGACATGGTGCCGGGGAAGGCGTACTACACCGTGTTGAAGGACGTCGCGGCGTCGCTCGACTTCATCATGGTGCAGTACTACAACGGGATCACGAAGCCGAACGTAAACGGGTTCACGGGCGGAAATCCGTCGGCGGAGGACCACTACGACAAGATCGTCACCGACATGTTCTCCGGCGACGCTCGCAAGGTCGTATTCGGGTTCTGCATCTCCGACTGCTCAGGCACAGGCTCGAACATCGGGTCCTCCACCGCCGTCCAAGTCATGAAGGACGTCGCCACGGCCCACTCTTGCAACGGCGGCGCCGGCTTCTGGGTGGCCCTCCAAGACACAGCCGGAGCGTGGTCTTCCCCCATGGCCACCTACCTGTCTGGCCACAACGGCTGCTAAACAACTTTCGTTGGCGTCATGCGCACGCCCGTGCCCAACGTCCTGCAGAAGTCTTGTTCATGGTGAGTATTTTTTTGCGATTTGGATCCCACCATTTATACCTGTGCACCAGCACAATTGTGCTGAAAGGAAACATTTCTTTTTTTGAAAGTATGCCAATACTGCAGGGAATAGTTGACTAGTCCTCTTGAGTTTGTGCTAACCACGAATTGGGGAGTCGGGAGAACCTACAAAGCCAAAAGCAGGACCGACCCCCCCGTTCGTGAGAAAAAGCGAAGAATAAAATTGCTCAAGCAAAAAAAGTTAAACGAAGCCAACGTAACAAGCGCGAGGTGCAGGGACCCCCGTCGTAGAGACGGGTTTACCCTGTACTGTACGCGCGAAGAGCAACGGCGTCTACCATGCTGTTGTACCTCTCTGCTCAGTTTTATTCCGCCCCTTCCCCGTACACGACCCTCTTGTTTTTGAATCACGTGATAATGTTGAAAACACGTGGAGCTTCAAAACAAGAGGGTCGTGTACCTTCTGCCTTCAACTTCGGCCGGAAACGTGAAGGTTATCCGGCCTCTTACAACATGAACCCAGTCATTCAACATCACATTCTTCGTTTCGTCAGACCCAATCCATTGACAATGCAGTCGAGGAGCCGTCCGAAACGAAACACCCAATTTGCTGCTGTTTGGAGGGTCTCATTTCCCAGACTGGGTTGTGGTTCATTTCCTTAATCTCATTCATCTATTACAGAAGGGAACATTTCTACCGCTGCACGTGGACCCTGCCTAAATAATAATCTACGATTTCTCCCGCACTGTAGGTGGTCTAATCCCCCGTACACGCGACGAAGAACATGAACCTTTGCCATATCACTTCACACCGCATTTCAGCAGTTGATACCGGTTGTCCGATGCTCCGTTTATCAGCGCAGTTCGTGGGGAATGTTCCCGCGCCTTATGGTGAGCGTGAGTGCATTCAATTGCACCGCCTTCTCCTCACCCTGCTCTCCCGTCCAAAAGACCCCGCTGACGAGCTCCAAATGTGGATTCGTCCAAAGATCACGAGGCGCCTATCTAGAGAAGGACAACCGCGCGCACATCCCCGTCGTGGCCCACATGACACACAGGAGTCGTTTCGCACTCCCTTTTTCCCCTCTCCCACACACACACTCTCTTTTTTTAGCGTTTATTTTTCTTCGAAGAAAACCTGATTCTGGCATCAGCCACACATGCGAGGCGTGCGTGCTCTAAGCATTAAGTCCAAATTTCATCCCACTCGTTTGTTTGTAAAAAATGCTCCGTTCGTCTTCTAGACGCACCCAAACTTGCACTACCTACCCAAGACGAACGACGCGCGCCCAACACCGCGGTGGACAAAGAATAATGCAGAGGCAACGGCAGAATAACGCGAAAAGCCTCTTGGCACAACCACTCTCACACTTCTTCTTCTCTCACTTATTTCGAAGAAGGCTTGGTGCGTGCACATTGGGTTAACGAACTGAACCAGTCCGTCAGACACGGCAGGAGAGCTTTCTCCGTGACCGATCCTGCCTACTGACACTCTCGTACTTCATGCGGTCCGCCTCATGTCTCCGTAGCATACTGGGAAGCGGTCACACAAGCTACGTCCAGCAAAGAAGCGTTACCACTAATAACGCCGTTACAACTTTACCATTATGCCGTTAATGCAGCCCCTAGTAAAGGACCGAAACATGGTGCGCGATGAGCACAGAATTGGAGCAAACACGAAATTAAAAAGAATCGGGAAGGTGTGACTGACATTCTTTGATCCTGTTGGTTCGGGCTAGTTCAGGAGTGCTACCTTTTATCGGGATATTGCTAGTCGCAGAAGCCAGCCCCACCCCGAATTCTTCTGGTGTCGATTCGAGGTGGTCGTGCTCATCTAGCCATGCGTCTTGCTCCTATTCCCTCAGTAAACTGCAAGAATTGTTCCCTGCACGTTCTTGCAAACCCCCCCCGCTCCCCTCTCCTTTTTCATTTCGTGTTTTGATGCCGCCCACCGCCCTCGCAAGCAAAAATAAAAGGCCGTGCCAGAATCGCAAACTCTCTCAAATCAACGACAGTCGTCGAGCGGTGACTTTCAATGCGACCCAACCCAGGTCCCGGCAGGGCGGCTGTCATCTGCCAAGGCTTGTCCAAACTGTCCAAGGCCCTGTTTCCTTCCCCTCCTCTTTTGTTCTTTAACCTGTGTGCGCAGGGTGAAGTTGAGATACCCGGTTTGCCCGGCTTTCGCATCAGTCAGATCCACCAACTCTGTTCAGTGCAGAGCAAATAGGCACACGAGTGTAGTGAAACTGGTGGAAACCGAGCCCTAACTTCAACCCTGATGAGAGTGTTCTGTCTAAAAACCAAGCAAAGACAAGATAAACGAAGATAGTGCTACCGCCGGTCCACTGACTTTTATGCATCAGCGAGCTAGAAACCTTCGGAGTCGGCCTCTGCCGAGTCTGACGACTACTGCTCATGAGACCAAAAACGCCTGCAGGCAGAAAACGCAGCCCGGAGTGCAGATAACTTGGTCTGTGGCGTAGAAAAGTAGCGGCAGAGTGACCGTAAACGATTCTCCCCCCTTTTACACCAAGCATGTAATGTCGCAGGAACCGAGAAGTTCGTCACCGTGGCGCTTCTCGCTTGCATTCCACGAACATTTTCATGTTTGGTAAGCGAGAAGAAGGCACTTGTACAGGGAACGCTTTGGACAGGCAGGGCAAGCTTGGGCACTAGCCCTTCCGGTTGTCGCGTACAAGCTCAACTGCCGGCGTTTGAGATCCTGGGCTGGCGGTGTTCCAGTGAACTTTCGCTCTTCAAATACCGCTGAAGGAAACCGAAAATAAAAAACGGAAACGATGCTGGTTCTGGACGGGACGATGATAATGAAAACTCCAAATAAAAAGAATCGCAACGGGTGTCACTATATTTGCACCGCATATGCAGCGGGGAAAAATACTGCGTCACCCGCCCGCCTGGTCACGGCAGCCTTTGGGAAGGACCAGGGGAGGAAATCGCCCTTGTCGCGTTGCTTCACGTTTTTTGTTGTTCGGGGAGGTTTCTCCTTCAAGAGCAAAATATGCATATAGCAGGTTCTTTCAAAGAGTGGTCAGGCTGCGCATTTCCTTCCGGCTCAGGGTTCAGGGTTGACCTTTGTGCAAATCGCCTGCTTGCGCTCTAGGCTTGAGTGAAGCTTGAGTGAAGCTTGAGTGAAGCTTGAGTGAAGCTTGAGTGAAGGAGTGTTCAGGAAGCTAAGCCGGTCGAGCGCGTCGAGTGTTTGCCTCCCGGCGTTCGCCTTCTTTCCCCGCTGACAGTTTCAAGCCCGTTCCCTTGACTGCCGTTTCGCCAGAGAGATGTAGGGACAGGAGGAATCTCAATGGGTCCGTTCATGCACCGCGTCTTTAGTTGGAAGACGAGGCATTTGGCTACCTTACGAGAGTCATAGTGTCATAGTACTCCCGCCGTTTACCCGCGCTTGACCTGCTCTGCCGTACAGGGCCATGCAAATGCGTGACGAAGCTGAAAAACCGCCAACCGGTGCTGCAGACAGGACGCCGTCCAATGGCAGCGACCGGCAAGGGCATGGCAGGTGGAAGCCTTGAAAGCTCCTTCGCAAGCGCACCTGCTTCTTTTCACCCCCGTCCCCAATGCAGTAACCAAAGGAAAACTAGCCGAGACATCGAAGGGGGGGGGGAGACGAGAAAATGGCACGGTTCGGTCCCAGGGGGCGGACTGAAACGACAGGATCCATCGGCATCGTCTTGGCGGTGGTAGCCGTGGTGCTGCTGCTGGTGCTGTCGTTTAGGCAAGGCAGCAACGCGTCGGACTTCACGCTGGTGAAGATCGCGGAATACAAGAGCCGGCAGCAGCACCTGCGGGTCGAGTTGAAGCAGTGCCAGTCGACACTGTCCAAGGACGGCGTCGCTGCGCAATCTCAAGACGCAGAAGTCAAGGACCTGATGCGGAAAAACAAAGCCCTCGATTTGGAGAACCAGAAGCTGGTGGCCGAAAGTGAGCTACTCGACAAGAAGTCCATCGAGTGCGTCGAGCACGCCGAGACGCAGAAGCACATCTGGTCTCAGGAAGACCTGCAGAACGCGGCTCTGATCCGGAGGCTCGAAGCCCAGCGGGCGGGCCTCGTGGCGAACAGCACGCATTTGGTCAAGACGAAGGGCATGAAGTCGATGCTCCTCGAGGCAGGCGTCCTGAACCTCATGAAAGAACACACGGCCCTGCGGGCCATGCTCAAGCTTGCACCCCTGACATCCTCGGCGGAAGAGTACCTCGAGACCCTCCTCGTGAAGTGGCAGAACAAAGGAGGTGCGCCTTTCAACCCATTTTCTTGCACAAACCAGAAGGGATAACCAAAACGAAGTTCTTAGCGGTTCTCTTTGGAGTGTTCGTCTAAGGCCTCGTTGCGCGGGATCAATAGGTGCGTACTCCTACGTCTCAGAGGTGAAATTCTTAAATCGTAGGAAGACGAACTTCTGCGAAAGCATTCGGCAAGAATGTTTTCATTAATCAAGCGTGAGGTTTCGCGTGTTACACAAGTAGATGAACCGGCAGTGCGCACAAAAAAGAGAAAGCACCGCAATGTTGTACTGTGCGCATCAAACATGGGCGATATACACAAAAGATGATGCGAATCGCCGACCTGGGAGCGGATTATACTCGGGTTTGACACGTCTACGACAGCGTGAAATCCTGAAAGCGTACCTTTTCCTAAGTCTTGGCGGATTCCAGTGCTGCTGTGCAACGACCTGCTCAATAAAACAGTGCACAACGGCACCAACGCGATCATGAACGTTAACTCATCCGAGTACCGTGTGACGGGCCGCCGCAGAAAGACGAACGTCGACTACGACTGGTATGATGGCTTCCTGCTTTCCTCCGTGGTACACCAACATTATTAAATGACACAAAAACACGTGGGGGGCCCACGACTACGTCCCTCGAAGGAATGTACTTGGTGTCGGTCACAAACAGTCCCGGACGTGGCTATCCAGTACTCAGAATGAAAGTGCGCGGGAACACCCACAACTGTCCGAACCAGCAGACTCACACCGCTTTCCTGTCTGCAGACACAGGTTCAGCGCTGATGATACTGGACCAAAACACAGTGCAGGTAGAATTAGTGAGGTGTTGAGCACAGAACCCTTCCAAACAAGTCCCCGTGAAACAGTGAACCCTCAAGGTGTCATGCCCTATTTACGGAACTGTGCACAAAGTTCTACACACCCGTATTTATTTTCCAGTCAACACCTTCTTCGAACAAGACTACGTCCCTCGAAGGAATGTACTTGGTGTCGGGTCACAAACAGTCCCGGACATGGCTATCCAGTACTCAGAATGAAAGTGTGCGCCGGGGAAGGCCAACAGCCGTCTGAAACAGCAGACTCACACCGCTGTCCTTGCAGACACGTGGTTCTGCGCTGATGATACAGGACCAAAACACAGTGCAGGTAGAACTAGTGAGGTGTTGAGCACAGCACCATTCCAAACAAGTCCTCGTGAAACAATGAACCGGAGGCGGACCATCATCAGCGCAGAACCTGAGTGTCTGCAGACACGACAGTGTTGTGAGTCTGCTGTTTCAATCATGCACGAGAGGCAGTTTTGTGTCTAAATATAGACGCAATCGAAGATCTCCCCCCAAAATATGAGCCTCGCAGAAAAACTCCTGAATGTCGCTAAACAAAATCACAGGACTCGCGAGCAGACCAGCGCTGTCCGTGTTTTTTTCCAGAAGCGGAAGAACGGAGCGTACAACCGTCCATCGTGGATGGGTATGCGGCGTTTTTTTCTTCTTTCTTTTTTTTGTATAAGCACCTGCTTTGTAGGAACTACTTGAGGAGGCTGCCAGCTGCAAAAGATCAAAGGAGGTAAATGCGCTGTAGCCCACACCAAACACAGGTGAATCTGGGTTCAGTGGCGGGCGTAAGCGTTCAACAAACCTTTCGCGACCGTGATTGGACAGTCGGGATTGCCTGTGAGCGGGTCTCCATGAAGAAGAGGAAAGTAAAGCGAGACCTGCCCCTGTCTTCGGCTGCAGACGACATATACTACTACCTAGGAGACCTGTGCAGTCTATCGCCACAGATTGCTGCTGCCTATCAAGTTCAAAACTACTACTACTACAACTGCACACGGAGCCCTCGAGGAGACCGCCAGTTGTGTGCTGCCAATCTCGTTGCACACGTGGGCAAACCCAGAGTCAAGAAGCTAGAGATCTGCCTTGTTTAACTAAGACTGCTAGACCAGGAACTGTGAACGAGAGCCGACCATGAGGCTATGACTGCCGCCGGGACTACGTCACGCGGGGGATGGAGGGTGGGAAAAATAATCGGGCAAGGTGTGACTGGTATTCTTGGCTCGGGCTAGTTCAGGCGTGCTACCTTTTACCGGGATATTTCGAGTCGTAGAAGCCAGCCCCACCCCGAATTCTTCTGGTGTCGATTCGAGGTGGTCGTGCTCATCTAGCCATGCATCCTATTCCCTCAGTAAACTGCAAGACATCAGACCGGACACACTACCCACAGGACACGTCGGCAACGGGAAGCTCAAGAAGGGTGTTCATGACACGGACTACATCTCCCAGTCGTCTCTACCGCAGCAAATTCGCATGTTGTACGACTACGCACTCTGCGCCATGGGCAACAACGCCACATCGTTCGTTTACCCAGCGTATTTCAAGTATGCTCCATATATTTTTACGCATGCAATGTGTGAGGAAACTGAACCGCCCAAGTAAGACCATCTATCTGATCATGATCATTTGCCAATTTCCACCTACCTAAACCACGTCCAGGATTTGGGCTCAGGGTAGTGCGGTCAACGAAAAGGTGTACGGTTTTGGCGAGGGGGTCCGAAACAGATGGATCAGCTTCTGGGTATTCGGGTTATCCGTTTCCAGCGACGAACGGGCTTCAGCTTGCGAGTCCTCGTTTGATCCTCGGCTTGAATGCACAACCGATAATTCCTCTGCACGCTTGCACACCAGAACTCCGCTTCGATCCGTTTTGAGCTCTGGACGCAGCTTTGCTTAGCCGTGCGCTCTTCTGCTTCTTCTAGTCCATGTGGTTCGGTACGGTGTACTCAGCGGAACTCAATGCAGCTTCGGCTGCCACCATTTGCGCACTTGACCATGGTTAAGAAGACGTTCGAGAACCTAGCCGCTAGTATCGCTTGCAGCATCTGCAGATCAAACCGAAAAGCCTGCAGGCAAACCCCCCGTTTTCACATTTCTTGTTGATCCAACCTAGGTACCAGGGAAAGCCTGCAACACGGGAGCCAAGCTTCACGTGTTCGGCGGTACTGCAGAGCCACGGGCCTACGGGTCAAGTGGCTACCGATTTCCCAAACTAAAGCATCAAGGCGTGGCGCACCTTGCTTGGCGCTCGCGCTGAACATAAGCTCGTCGAGACGGTCAGCCGCAGGGCAGAGCGGACGGGGTTGTAGCACTGTGCTGCCTCCGACTCAAGCTTTGCAAGCTGTGTGGTTGACCGTCACGTTCCTGGACCAGGAGCGGCCTTTTTCTTTCTTGTTCTTCCGATGGGTCCGTCAACGCCAACACAAACACAAGACTCGCAGGCAAGTCCAGCCGCAAACATCCCACAAACACAAGAACAGAATTCCCAGAACGTACTCAAATGCCGCCATTGTGGCGTGACAACAACAAGGTCCGGCAACCCGTTCGCTAACCAGTTTGGTGTGGGTGTGCACGAAAGGACCTGTGAAGGGAATTCGGAAGGACTGCAAAGCCCAAGCCCAGACCGAAATTAGCCCAGCACCTACCTGGCGCGCCTGACCCAGCGAGCTACGAGGGTCGAAAAAATATCACCTACCCCCATTTCTTTTTTTTAAACAACCTTTCTCCTTTCCTACTTACTTTGATCATAGGTGTCACGGCAAGTTTTGGCAGCCGCTGCTTAACAAGTGCATGCTAATCCATGTGGTTCATGTACTTAAAAGAACTCAATGCTTAACAAAATTTGACGTGGGCGGCTTTAGATTTACATCTGAATGACACCTCAACACAAAACAAGTTGTCGACAACTAACAAGTAAAAGAATAAAACAAAACTACGCACTTCTTCTTCTTGATCCAACCTCCCTACACAGAGCGACACCTGAAGCGGACACGATCGATAATTTGCAAAACCTTATCGAGACCCCGCTGCTCGGCTTCTGCGCTCAGTGTCGGCCGCAGGAGACCACAGGTTCGTTTTCTTTCGTAGTAGCAACGCTTTGTAAACACGAAGGAGAACGCGCTGGCAGCGTATTTGGGAGAAGTATTAGCCTACCGATCATATTCACTCACTATCATTCACTGGCAGGCTAATCCTCCCCCGGCACTTACAAACAAACACACGCCCATTCTTTTTTGAATGAGGCTAAGCACCGCACTGCGGCTCTCGCTAGGTGACTCCGTAAGGGTCACTTACGCCGCGCCATCGTCGGCGGCCACTCGGATCCCGCTTACCAAAAGAGTTCAATGAAGTAAAGGGGGGGGTGTCGAACAATAACACCTGTGTTATCATTCGATTTTTGTCGAGTACGAAAAAAAGTTCCGGGTAGCCGAACCGTGGCAGGATCAAATAGTGGTAGCGTTTTTGTACAACCAGACGTGTGTCAAATAACTGTTATTATTCGACCCCCCCCCCTATAACCTGGCCTCAGTGGTGCAAGCACCACGCGCTCTTCAAACCCAAGAAACATTCCCCCCCCCCCCCCCCCCAACCCTCGAGCTCACCCATTTAAAGTTTGAGAAAAGGTCGAGGAAGCGATTACCCCAAATGCCTCCAATCGTTCGCTTTACCAGGCGTAACCCCTGTTTTGGTTCTAGCTATCATGTGGCAACTGTTGTTGGAAGTTACCGACAACAGTTGCCCCACCACACACACAAGTTCGTAATTCGAAAAGGAATCCGACGTCTTCGCCTTCCCGTTTGCGCCGAGAGGCGGAGGTCGGATTGATAGCCGGCAAGAGCCGGCGGGAGGACGCGATCGTCGCCGTGAAGGGGCGCAGTGGGGCGAGAGGCAAAGCAGCCCATCAAGTTCAAGCTACCACTACTCCGCAAAAAAGCTGCCGACGCGTCTTGCGTCAGTAAATCGGCCGAAACATGTGCACCGGCGACATCACAAGCAACCATACTTTCCCCCTCACACCCCTCTCCCATTTCGCATTTCTGTTCTGTACAACCTTTTCTTCGGAGAAGACTTGATACTCAGTATCAGTCGTGCACGAGAGGCAGTGTGCTCTGCCTAAACATGAAGCTAAGATTTCCCCTGCGACACACAGCTGAATTCAAACTGGCCTGCCTCGGCACCGCTACGGAGACGACGTACGGGTCGATATTCTTTTGGAGGATGCGGAGCCGCATCCGGTTCCTGAACACCTTCCTGCTGGCGGCCGACACGTGGATGGCTGAGCAAGGGCTGGCCAAGTCAATGGGCGTTCGCTTGCGCAGGGGAGACTGGGAGCAGGAGTGCACGAATTCATGGCAGTTCGGCAGCCCGCAGCTGTCATACACGCGGTTGCTGCAGCGCAGGTCGAAGGAGGTCAGTGCCGACTTCGAGGGACAGTGCTACCCCAGCATTCCGCAGGTGATCAAGACGGTGAACTCGGTCGTCGCCGAACACGGCTTCGAGAAGGTGTACTTCTCGTCAAACGCCAACGAAAAGGATTGGGACGCTCTGCGGCAAGGCATCACAGTCCCCATCGTCCGCCGTGAGACGCCGGACAACGATTCGACTGCCATCGCCATTGACATTATCATCGCGTCGAAGCAGAAGTACCTAATTACCAACAGGTACGTACGTTCTATGCTATCTGTCTAACGAGCTTCAGGTCAGTGGCTGAAGTTTGCCAGGTCTATTGCAATCTGTCTCATGAGATTCAGATCAGTGGGTGAAGTTTGCCAGGTCTCTTGCAATCTGTCAATCCGTCTCACGAGCTTCAGATCGGGGGCTGACGTTTACCCGTTGCATCAGCCAACGGCACAGGTGCTGATGATGATTCGCAGTGTGTCTGCAGTCAACTTTAATGCGTTCGCATGCTTGTTCGTCGTGCATTTCAATGTGCAGTGCAGGCAGCATTCTCAGTGTTCGAACCTACCGCTTCCGCAACACGCAGGTTCGACTTGACCGGCAGCCAAATGGTGGAGTTGTTTTTGCTGGAGCACTACCTCAAGAGCGAAACTGCGGCGAAGTGGATAACGGTGTGGTGACCAGCTTTCTGGGAGTCGCACACCGCGGTGCCAGCACCCGCGGCAGTTCCAGCACCAATAGCGCATATTATTGCTGCCGCTGTTAAAAGTCTCGTAGGTGAATCGAGAGCTCAGGTTGCAAGGTGGCCCAATTCACTGGAAATCCGCGTACCGCTGATGTTCGGAAGGTTGGGATAAACACCTCGCATTTAAGACCTGTGCTCTACGAACAGTGGCAATGGCGCCTTGCAAGGCACCGCTTCATCGGGATGAGAGCGCTTACACGTACGCCATACAGGCGGGTCGACCTGGCGTACTGCGAATAAACCAGGCCCAAGCCGCAGGCGGTTGCTGTGAATTGATAAAGCATGGCATACCGAGATCGATATACCGACTCTGTTTGTTAGTCCAGAGAAGGAATACTCAAAACGAAATTCTTCGCGGGTCTCTTCTCAGTTTCGCCGGGACCTCGTTGGCGCGGGATCAACAAGAGCTGCTGGGAGCCGTGCTTGCGCCTACAGGAAGACGATGATTCTGGGAAAACATTCACCAAGAATATCGTCATTCAAGAACGAGAGAGTGGAGGGCTCCTTCGCACGACGGCTTCGTGATGTGGCAAATCTCTTGCCATCTCTGTCGGCGGACGCACAAATTAACCACGAGAATTCTGCCAGACAGACGCTGCCCAGGGTGACGAGCCCACTCTACCAAGTTTTGTATGTAACACACGTCACGGTGACGAGACTTGGGACCCAACCTCTGCACTTTACTCGCCGGTGGTCTGCACCGCGGCGATTCGGGAGAGTCGGTAACACACGTCTCGGTGGCGAGACTTGGAACCAACCTCTGCACTTTACTAGCCGGCGGTCTGCACCGGGGCGATTCGGGAGAGTCGGAAGGTGATCTTGCCCACATCTGCTGCTCATTCCGATCCACAGCCAGCTGACTGCCTCTTCGATCGTACCGCGTCGTGCTTCAGGCCGACGACCGTACGGGTGGTTTGGGGTATAATGCAGAATATCCGTAGCGATGGCCTGCATTGGTCACCAGGTGACTGCCCTTCGATCATACTATGTCGTGCTTCAGGCGGACGACCGTGATAGACCACGGGTGGTTTGGGGTAAGAATGCAGAATATCCGTAGCGATGGCCTGCATTGGTCACTAGGTGACTGCCCTTCGATCGTACCATGTCGCGCTTCAGGCGGACGACCGTGATAGACCACGGGTGGTTTGGGGTAAGAATGCAGAATATCCGTAGCGATGGCCTGCATTGGACACCAGGTGACCGCCCCTTCGATGTCGTGCTTCAGGGGGAACTGTGCACTCAACTTCGATGCAGTCCCGGGAGACAGTCTGAAGCGTAGCTGCCGGATAAAGCTGCCCACTTTCTTTTTTAGGGTAGGAGGTGAGGTTGGATACAACGGGTCTAATCGCTGTGTCCCCGATGGGGAAGAGCACCGGCGGGGGAGTTAGTTAGTTAATACCGCAGGCAGGATAACTTTTTTGAAATACAGTCCACGTGGCATTTGCGAAGCCCATTTTTTGAATATTCGACAGCGTTATCCATAAGGGTGATACTTCTGCTGGGTTCGGCATGCAATCTTGGGCGATGCTATGAAGCAGCGCGAGCCGCGTGCAACCGATGCATCATGTCTGCACTTGCAAGATGTCAAAGTTTGAAAGCACACGAGTGACGAACTGTTCACGGGCTAACTGGCATCTTGCAGTGCAGACATGGACTGATCACGCTGGGAACATCGTCGTCGGGTGAAAGAGATCAGACCGGTCATTTCCAGGTCAAGTGCTGACTTCGTGGCATTTTCGCTCTGCGGTTTCGAAGAGGAAGAGGCTATGCTGGTCATTTCGTCAAGCGCTGCTCTCCGCTTGCTCACGCGATGCGGGCAACTTCGGTCGTTCCGGCTTTTTCAAGCAGCCGTGCGTCACTTTCTAGTGTTGTGACCGGCAGAGCCCGAGGAAGTACGGTTTCCGCAATTCGCAAATGGGAAGGTCGCCCCCTACCGAACCAGCCGTTCTAGCAGAGCTGATAGGACCAGCGCGATGCTGAGCACATAACCATTGCAAGGACGTTTTTGCAAACCCCCTCCCCCCCGGAATTGACACGGAGAGTGCGAATCGAGAGAGAGCCAGTTGTCTTTTAACCCCGCCCCCCCGTTCCTCAACAACACCTTTTCACCTAAGGATGTGACATAGAGCTTTCCCTTTGCCCTTTTTTCGAAAGGTGTGGAAGCAGTGAAACGATGCCGCGTGCACCACCGTCAGGAGCAAGTGCATAAATATCGCGACGTCTGCCAAGAGATTCCTTGGGGCTGACAGAGGAAATGACAACCACAACGAAACGATCGAGGCTGGAGACAGGTACTGTTCGCAGGCTCTCCTCAGCACGCCAGGTTCTCGTAACAAGGACGTGCTTGGAATGGTTGCGTGCACAGGTCCTATCCGAGGGTGGAGGGAACCTGCCTGGTCGAGTTATCCAGTTATGTTCCTTTTGTTCGTGGCGGTTCGAGGCTGTGACACTTCATTGCAGGCACAGTGTGTAAGAATGAATGGAACAAATCGGGAACCCGCGGGGCGCATCCCGAGGGTACCACTCGCAGCACCTCCAGTCTGAGCCCGGACCTACGACATCCCCTTACCTGAGGGGCGTCCTCCGGCTGTTCGCCGCCCCTGCCGCCACGTGATGTTGTCGAGCATTGCGTGCTGTAGAGTGCAAGTCATGAATGCAGGCGAACACTGTTGAGCATGTTGCCCCGTGCGTGTGGGTCGTTATGTGTTGTTGAAGTAGTTGTTCTCGATCTTGCCTTCCCGCCTCTTCTGGGTTGACATTAGAGAGCGAAATCCCAACGATCATGAAATTGTTGGTTGACAAGACGGATTTGCGCGTATAATTGCCATGAGCAACGTGCAGTGCTCTGAAATGTCTCACGATCATCAAACGGCACTAACTATTGTAAGCAGCCACGCTTTTTTTTTTGTCGACCCGTGTGTGGGTGTCATGGGGGCCTTCACGTGGCGACACTGTTGACCGCACCTTAATTGAGTCGCGGTCGCCGATCCCCCAACCGCCAGCAGCATGTACTTGATGCGACGCGGAACAAGTGCTGACAGCACCGCCCGGCGAATAGAGGGCCACAGAAGTGGTAAATCGACCGGTCGGGGGGTGCTTAGCAGCCAATGCTGAGTGCACACCCAGCAGGGCTGCATCCTCGTGTTGTAGCCGTGTTGTGTATAAGGCTTCGTGGGGGCCTGGTCAACCACCTCACCACGATAGATGCAACCTTTCTCGACAGTGATTGGACAGTCGGGATGCCGGGGGCGGGTCTCCATGAAGAACAGAAAAGTAAAGCAAGACCTGCCCCCTGCGCCTGCTGTCTCTGGCTGCTTCGGCAGACGACACATACTACTACTACTACTACTACTCGACCCGTGTGTGTACAAATGCAGGTGGCAGTTGTGCGAACATGGCGCAGGTCGTGAGCTGTACGTGGTACAGCTGTGTAGTGTATGTACCTTCTACACTCGCACCACTCTCCAATACGCAGCGACCCTTTCTTGGGCGGGTAGGTCTGTAGCACCGAAGAAAAGCAAAGGCAAACACTCACACCAAATACACAACCACCGCCTACCGAGACACACACACACACACGCATTCACGCCCTCTCCGTCTTCGGGCCAACCAAAAAGAAAAACCTAAAGAAGAAACAATCCAACAGAACACAGCTGACTCGGCTCGGCCACAGATTTCGAAAAAAGAAAAAAAAGTAAGCACTCGGGCCAGTCGCCTTTTCCCTCCCTCCATCTCTTTATTGCTCCCCCTTGCGGACGCTCTGCGTGGCAGCATATACGAAAGCCCCGCTGGGTTGAAGTAGGGACAGCTTAGAGCAAGAAAAAGAAAACCAAAAAAGAACACAAGGAACCGGACTCCAGGCAAGATGCCGCCCACCGCCCAGGGAGTCGAGTTGGTGGAGCACTTCGTCAACATGTTCCCGAACCTGGACCCGGGGTTCGTGAGCGACGTGTCGCTGTCGGACGAGCTGGGCGGGGACAAGGCGAAGATCCGGAGCTACCTGCTGGGGATGGGCGGGGTGTCCGCTGACGGGGCCGGGTTCAACGTGAGCTCGGAGGACCAGGAGGACGTCGACGAGGTGCAGAACTTCATCATGAACTGCAACGAGCGCCAGGCGGAGCTCATCAGCGGCCTGCAGCACCCAGACGACTTCAACGAGGAGCTCCTCAACCTCGTCGAGGACGACATCAAAAGCGCGATGGAGCTGCTCAAAAACAGCAAGCTGCACCCCGTCTCGCGGAGCGGGCTCGAAACCCTCGTCCGGGAGGCCAAGGACGTGCTGTCGTGCGCGACCGCCGAGTCGGTGACGCCGCTCATCGACGGCGGCCGCCCGATGACCGACGAAGAGCGCCAGCAGCTCCGCACCCGCACCGGCGCGGACCCAGAGGAGGTCAAGCGGCTCCGAGAGCAGCTTCAGCGCGAGCAGCGGCGCGTCCAGGAGCTCACCAAGCAGGCGGACCAGACGCTGAAGGAACGGGTATGGGGGGCCGGCCTTTCGCAGTTTTTTTTTTGGAGGTGATTCTGCCTTGTTCTTGCATTTCTGCAGCCATTATTTCAGCCTAAACGGGCATCCGACCAGTTATTTTGGATTTCCCGAGCATTTTAGGACCACCTGAGTGGTAGGTTTCGAGTTTTGGGTTGCTGCCCCCCCCCCCCCCCCCCCCCCCCCCCCCCCCAGGCCCCCCCCCCAGTCCCTCAAGGTTCCAGACCCTACCTGCGGAGTCTTACACTCCCTGCGACCCTTTTTCCCTTTCCCCTATTTTCGGGAGCACGAAGCGCGCCCATCCCCCCCCGCACGGTCTAGATGAGGCAGTGCGGTGTTGAGCAATTTACCATTCCGAGCACCTTCGTGCAACCCCCCCACACAGGACCAAGCACGAGCAGCCAAAAGCAGCGCCGAACAGCAACTTGCGAAGTTCACAAAGACCTCCGGCAGCACCGCGCAGCAGCAGCAGCAACTGACCAAAGCGCTCGAGGAAAACAGCAAACTCCGAAGCAGCCTCACATCTTTCATCGCGCACACGCGCCGCATGTCACAGCGGTGTGCTTTTCATGAACCACGTTCTTTTCACAGCCATTCCGGACGACGCGCGGCTCTACGTTTGCTGGTGGTGTAGGTGGCACCTTGTGCAGCAGTCTCGTAAACATTTTCTGCAGAGTCTCAAAGAAAGCAAGCGAACAATAACTCTAAAACAAAACACGACCTTTTCTTCTCTTCTGGCAATTGAGTCGTCCCGCTTCCGCAAAAGACTGCGAGAAGATCCACATACCGTTGCCTTACACCGTGCCGATGCCACGTAGGAACAGCCGTCCAACTGCGGTGATGGGTCGCGAGCTCGTGAGTTTCCCACCAATCAGGGAGTCTACCAGAACCTGCGGTGGGAAAGTAGCGAAGCTCGCTAGTTGAGTGTCCGATGCAGCCCCTCGTCGTCACCGTCCGCAGGGCGCGACACGCATCTCACGGAGGATCGATGGCGGGCTGAATACCTCCGCATTGTAAGTCCGACTCTACAGCGGGTTGGTAGAGGCTTTCTCGAGCGTCGCCGCGTCGTCGAGCGCAGCCCTCCGTCGACCCGCCTACATGCCATCTTTTTCAGTAAACAAGAGTTACAAGACATGCCTGAGAAAGGATGGACATTCCCAAGCTTCGGAACGGTGTCTGAAAAGACAGAGGCATCGACGCACACTGTCCAACGATGATCTTCCGATCTCAGGTCCCAGTGCACCCCCAGCAACCCCCAGCAACCCCAGATTCCGCCTTACAAAATCCCGGCTTTTCAAACAGGATGCGGGAGAATGCGACGGACGCCAAGCAGACACTCGAAGACGAGAAGGCAAGGATGGCCGGCGATTTCACGTCTTGCATTGCGACCATCGGCAAGTTGAAGCAGAACGAGATGCTGGAGAAGCTTTACCACAAAATGGAAAGGATGTACAAAGAGGAAGTCGCTCTCCGAAAGCAGTACTACAACACGATCCAGGTCTGTATCTCCGACCAAAAGCACTTCGAACACTGCAAAGAACAGGCATTTTGCAAAATCCGCAGAGAGAAGAAATCTCTGCATCCAGATTGCGCAGAAGGGTGCATTGAAAACTCCAAAAACTGTACCCAAACATGAACGACCGAGAGCAGTCGTGAAGTTGAAGTAATGCACGAACGTCCCTACAACTACAGGAATTGCGTGGGAACATTCGCGTGTTCGCACGTGTGCGGCCCCTCATCGGCCTCGAGGTGCAGAAGGGCGACACTGAAACGTGCTGCAACTTCGACAAGAACGACGTCGACGTCGTCACCGTGAAGGACACGAAGGGGAGCAAGAAGTTCACCTTCAACAAGGTCTTCGGCCCGACGTGCACGCAAGCTGAAAGTATGCCCCGCCAATCCCTTCGTTTCGCGTCTACTGCGCACCGGTTTGCCCAAAATGCGCCCCTGCTCCTCATCTAAAACCACTCAACTCCAAAGCTGGACGAGCTACTATCTAATCCGGGTCGGACAGAACATTGTCAGCCCTGGAATACTGGAAACTGATGACAGTGACCAGGGGGGGGAAAGCTATACGCACACCCATTCCGCCGGTGTCAGGATGGCAGCGTTTGCTGCGAACAGTAATACAGTCCTGTGCGATGGAACCCGTTTCTGAAAAACTCGCGACGCACCTATTACACAGTCTTCCAAGACACGCTGCCTCTTATCGACTCCGTTGTCGACGGATACAACGTCTGCATTTTCGCGTACGGCCAAACTGGATCCGGAAAGAGTTACACGATGGACGGCCCGACGCAGGAGGAGATTCCGGACAAGAAGGAGTGGTTGAAGACGAGGGGCGTCAACAGGCGGGCGGTCGACCGCATGTACGACATCATCCGGGAGCGGTCCGAGATGGAGCAGATCACCGTGTACCTCAGCGTGCTCGAGATTTACTGCGAGAAGGTCCGGGACTTGCTCGCGCCGCAGAAGAAGAACACCGACTACAAGGTCAGGACCGGACTGCACCCGGTCGGCGAATTCGAGGTTCCGGGGAACTACGTCGAGAACTTGACGCAGGTGCTCGTGGGCGGCGCAGACGCCGTCGCAACGCACATGGCGCAGGCGCTGAAGAACCGACGGGAGGGCACCACCGACATGAACGCGCACTCGTCGCGCTCGCACATGATCCTGTCGCTGGTGGTGTGCTCGAAGAACATCGGGACGGGTGCACAGTCCTTCGGGAAGCTGAACCTCATCGACCTCGCCGGGTCCGAGCGCCTCTCTAAAACCGGCGCCACCGGCCAAACCGCCGAGGAGGCCAAGAACATCAACCTCTCCCTCTCCAGCCTCGGCAAAGTCATCTCCGACCTCCAGAACGGCGCGAAGCACGTCAACTACCGTGACTCGAATCTCACGCACTTGGTATGCGCTCCTTTTCTAAACGCCGGCTGGCGGACGTGGTCGCACAACGGTAGATGCGTGGCCGCTACCCACTGGTACCTTGACCCTGTCCCTTCAGTAAGTTTCAGCGTGTGTTGCCTTTTGACTGCTGGCATGGCTACATCGTGCCAGGGGGGTGTGCGATGCGTATTGAAGTCGTTGATATGCGATGGGCGCTCGGAAGGCGTATCGAATCGACGAATCGAGAACAGCGCTCCACCCTGGCGTCGCAACCTTCCCCGTGTGAAGGCACATCCATCCGCGTCCGCACCTGGTGGTGTCATTCCGCCGATTCCGTTAAGTTTCAGCCTTCCAACGAATCCAACTCGCGCCAAAACGACTTCTGCGGTCCCGAGACGGCATCGTGGTCTGCGACGGCAGCAAAACGCCGCGTCGTCAAATTAAAGACGCGCGAATGAACCAATGCGATTCCGTCAGTCCCTACCTACTATCTGGCGAAACAACAGTAAAGGGAACGGACTGAAACTGCCAGCGAGGAAAGATGACCCTGTTGTTTTCGACTTTAGTAGTCTATTCCGCTTTGCCTTCATGGCACTTGCACTGTACCGAACTCAATGCTTGCCACCAATAAATGCCACAGCTACAAGACTCGCTAAGCGGTTCGTCAAAGGTGCTCATGTTTGCGAACTGCAGTCCGGCGTCATCCAACTCGAGTATGCTACTTATTTAGTACGGGGTAGAAGCGTCACGGCTGCTGTTTGCGCTGCCCTAGCCATTCCATTTTGCTGGACGAAGCATGCGCTAAACTGGACCTTTGATAAAACCGAATGTCGGAATCTTTTCATGTGCGGGGGACATCGAAAACACCCCTTCGGCCATTTATATGGCGTTGGACTCGCGTCACTTCGAAAACACGACACAGGCGAAACGAAAAACACCCTGGAGATGGCATCCAGAGCAATGAAGTGCAGCTTGGGTAAGGCCGGAAAGAACAAGGTCAAGTAAGGACCCGACTCTACACATCCCTTGCTCCCCCTTTCCCCCATGCCAGGCAACGCTCTGCCTAAACATTAAAAAAGATTCCCCCCTTCGAGTCCCTACCTCTCTTCGTCTCACTGGCCCCCGGGATGTTTTGAAGAGGCCCCGAAGCAGGCGGAGAAGCAACAACACAATCCGTACGCACATATGCACCGAAGCTATTCTTCTCTTGATGAAAAAGGGACCAAGCAACTTTCAGTGGGAACTGAGCGACTTGCTGTCACTGCGAGATCCTATCCAGCACACGCCGAGACGCCGCCCCCCTCAGCATGAGAGGCAGTACTCTGTCTAGTGTCAGCATGGAATGGCGGAAAACGTTCGATTGACAGCCCGTGCGCTCCCCCCAACCAGGCCCACGAAAAAAAAAAAACCCAAAGAAAAAAAGCCAAAAAAGTTTGGTAGCCTGTGCAAACTAAAAAAAAGCCAAAACAGTTTGGTAGCCTGTGCAAACTACAAAGACGCCCTGAAATCAGCATCCGAACACGAGAAGAAGTGGCTGCAACACGATACCAAGCCGAACACGGGAAGAAGTGGCTGCCACACGATACCAAGAAGACAGACCACACCACACCATGTATGAAGTGGGCCAACGTAATGTAGTAACCGCAACCTCAAATGAACCACAGCAAAATGTACCCACCGACTCTCTCTTGCTCGCGTATCCCCTCAATCCACGCGTAGCGAATAAGAGGTAACCCGTTTGTGTACAAGGTCGTCCCGGGGACTCTAAAAAAACCCCCGAAGTTACAAGCGAATCTCTCGTCCTGAAAAAGAAATGGAACAGTTATCGTTTCCCTTGTCTGTCTGGCAACCTACGCAGGCTTCGGTGCTATTGTGGGCAGCCCTCCGAGAACTCCCTCCTCTAGGCCGAACACCTGCCTCTACTTCAAGTGTCTGTCTTCGGCCGTTTCGGCCAATGTCCTACCTTTTTAGCGTTTGAATTTGGAGATGCCCGCTGCGAGGAACATTTCCGGAAGGGGGCTTGCACTGATGAACGAAGCAACGGACGATCAGCATCACCATGACCAACGAGGCAAAATGTTTCTGCTCTTCGCGTGTCCAGGGTGTAAACCTGGATTTCTTGCTTGAATACCACTTTTTTTGTGTTAACAATGCATTGTTGGTACTAAAAATTAGTAGTTGGCAGCGTACTAAAAGCAACTCACCAAATCAGGTGAAAAGCCGCTAGTGCGCACAAACAAACGGAAGCGCCATACTAATTTCTTGCTTCGTTTTTTCTCGTTCGTGTGCAACCGTTGTTCCGGAAATGTACCGTCCAGTACAAGTGTACTACCAACTAACAAACAGTCGAAGAAATGCGCGACCTACGAACTATGGTTCTCAGCAACTAAGTCCTCCGGCAAGGCCTGGAGAGTGATCTACAAACTACCGTAGGTTGGAAAAGACAAAAACTGACCATTTTCGCACTTTCGATTTGGCCGGCTTCTGGCCGCCCGTCGGAATCCACCTCAGCTGGAAGGTGTCCAGGACCGAAAATACCCGCCCCACACCCGATTATCTCTTTCCGAGTGCGGAAAGTCGTTACTTTTCTCGTTTTTTGTTGGTTTTTCTTCTTCTTCTTCTTCTTCTTCTTGCTTCTTCTTTCTATTTAAGGCAGGAAGCCCGCTTCAGTCCGTGCGAATGTTGCCCTCCCTCTCCCCTCACCCCGTGTCCTCCCCCCTCCCGTGCTTTCTCAGCCCTCGCGCAGTCGACAGTTCCAGCGTCTTCGGCCCTCGTCTGCACCACCACCCCTCTCCCAAAGTGACAAGAAAAGAGTCCCCGCCGTTTTTTTTTTTCCGGACCCTCCCATCCTGCTTTCACCGCCATTGTTATTTTTTTTTAGCCAATTTGTTTCTCTCCGTTGCGTCGCTTGTGGCCAGGAGATTGAAAATTCCGGGTGAACAACTGAAACTCCCGGGTCGGAGGTTACTCACAGACGGATTTGAACTTACGAGTGTAGTAGTATCACCACTACTACTGTGAAGGTGCGTCTGGGCAGCACACCCCCCCTCAAAGGATGCGCGGAGCAGACAAGTAACCCCCTCGTGTGCTGCCGAGGCTTACAGAACCACACTCTTTCTAAGTCCCCTGCTGGTGGCGCAAAAAACGAGAGCAAAAGGAAAAAGAAAAGAAATCTTAAGTGAAAAACGGATGTAGGACCGAGGTGGACCACAACAACCTTATTTTTTACATTGATGAGCATCCGCTTTGTTGGGAAAAATACTCAAATCGCCGCCAGTTGAAAATTACAGGAGGAAATGCGACCCAACAGCACAGACAAATGAGCGTTCCACACACCAGGGAGACTCGTTTTGTAGCAAATGTTGCTCCGGGCCTTGTCCTGCACTCCTTCCAACTGATGACAGGCCTTGGTGTATCCCCCCAAACTTCCTCTCCTTTCTCTCTCTTTGCCTTTACTTTTTTTCCCGTGTCTTTTTTCGGAGTCTTAGCAGTACCTGATGCGGTGTTGGGGAATGCTCTGGACGACAGGGCATCGACATTTTGGTTGAAGGACAACACACACTCGCACACCCACAGCAAGAGACCCATTGGAAAGCCGAGACTCACACTTCAAATCCCTCTACCATGAAAGCCAAACGAAAGCCGAAACTCACACTTCAAGAAAAGGCAGTCAGGGTCCGACTTGCCTTCTGCGTATTTCAGCTCATTTTTGCCTGGTGACGCTTGCATGGTGGAGTCCAGACACTAGGGTTAGAGCGGGCGGGAACCGAGTCCCACTCGGAAAAGCGGGTGGAATACACCTCAAAACGCGTGTAAGTCTGCACCCAAGAAGCCGGGTTGCCGCCCGCTTTTTCGACTCCGGCCCTTTCTTTTAGAGTGCAAGTTCGCTTAGGGATCCGGGGTTTCATAGTCTCCGGGTGACCGTAGTCATAAAGGTTCCTTTAAGGTATAGTATGTTTGTGTGTATATCTTTGCTGCCTATTGCCAACTATTCGACTTACTTTAGCGCGCGCTCTTTTTTCCTATGTGCGTTGCCAAGTCCATGGCTCTTGTGACCGACACCGAGTTCACGTTCGCGAGAAAGCGATCTCGGGCCCCCCATTTTTGAAGCTGTACTCCACCGTGTGGAAGGCTTCTCGCAAAAAAGGAGGAGGGCCGCTGTCTCGTCCAGGCTTCCGTGTCGCTTGAAATCTTAGTTCATTCTCGGTTCGACGATGATTGGCTCGCTGACCGTTATCGATTGAGTCGATCCGGTTTGAATGAGAACGTTAGCGGTGCAAGGATGAAAGAGAAGCAAAAGGACACCTTGTTCTTCGCAAGCCCGCACCCCCCGTGTCGGCGCCTTTTTTGTTGTTTCTTTTTTCATGCTGGCTGCTTTTCTTCCTTATTTTTTTTCCGTTGCTGTTCCGTTTTCCATTAAACGCCCGGGAGTTTCCCACCCACGCTTCAACCCCTCCCCTCCTGTCGCAACTTTTCTTTGTTCTCTCTCTCGTCTCTCTCGCTCCTTCTTGTTTTCTGATTAACGGGTTGGAGGGAGTACTTGAGGTAGCCCCCACGCGTAGTTTGTACGACGGAAAGTATGTTCAACTCCCCGCTTGCAGTGCACAACAGCAGAGAGGCAGCCACCCAACTACGGCACCATACTGAAGAAGACCTACTGTAAGTAAGGTGTGTGCATAATGGCCAAACCCACCAGCGATCAACAACAAAGGTATAACCACCCTTGAAAACACGCAGACCACAAAGGATATCTTCCCGTATTGCCACAGGTCACCCGGAGACTTTAAAACCCCGGAGATTCAAGCGAAATTTTCACTCTAAAAAAAAAGAACGACATAGCGCCTCTGAGTATCCTTCCTCCCACTGTTTGCCTTCCTTGGTTCCGTCTTCCCTCGCCGTACTCCCCTCAGCCCCGTTCCACCGACACATCGCACGTGAAAGGGGCAGGCAACAGAATGACGTAAGGAGGAACAGGACCTCCTAGGAGGCTGGCCCACCGGCTTTCTTTCGGGCAAAGGACAGCCAGCTGCAGTCAGGGACCAGTCAAGCAGCAACACGTGGTTCGGTAGTTACAGCACCCGGGATCCCTTCTGTTCGTTGTCGTGCAGCATCGTCGAGCATTTCCTTTCAAGCTGGCCGCCGCTGCTGGCGCTTAGAAAAAATTTTTTTTTTGTATAAGCACCTGCTTTGTAGGAAATGCTTGAGGAGACTGCCAGTTGCGATAGATCAAAGGAGGTAAATGTGCTGTAGCCCACACGAAACACAGGTAACCCTGGGTTTAGTGGCGGGCGTAAGCGTTCAACAAACTAGTGCAGGAAACAAAACTCCCTGAACACACGAAGAACTAGTATTTGAGGGGTTGCCGCACTCCCTTGCTTTCCGCGTATACGGCGGGGCCGGCCGTTATTTCAAGCTCTTTCAGGCCCACACAAAGCAGCCACACTATCCCCGGTCAGGTGCGGCCCAGCGCATGCCTTGAAATTACCCATTTCCCCTTGGAAACCTGGAAGACAACAAAATAAAAAATAAAAGCAAAAGACGAAAACAAGCTGTCCAAAAGAGAACAAAGAAAAAGCCACCGAAAAACGGGGAGGGAGAAAGCAACCCGCCCTCAGTCTCTTTTTTTTCTTCATCGTGCACCAGAACGCGAGCCCCGTGAAGGTTGCCGGGAGTGAGCGAGCTTCCGTAGAGATACGATCGAGGACTGCCCCTTCGAAAGCTGAAGAATGAATGGAATGATCAATATATCGCGTCAAGCCCAGATTGATGCAATCTCTGGGCACAAAATTTGTTTGAAGTGGGATATAAGGGCACAAAATTTGTTTGGTCGTGTAAAACGTCTTTTGAGGGAACCGAACCGGACACCTGTGGTGCCGGTGGCGTGCGTGCTTTGACTCGGCCACAACGTCCAAAAATTCGAGGGCAAAATTTTCGACCAAATTTTGCCCCAACATTTTGCCCAACTAGATTTTGACCAAAAATCTGGACCCAAAAAATTCGACCAAAAATCTCGACCAAAAATTTCGATGCCAAAAAATTGGACCAAAAATTTGGACCCAAAATTTCGACCAAAGATTTCGACCCAAAATTTCGACCCCAAAAATTGGACCCCAAAAATTTCGACCAAAAATTTGGACCCAAAATTTCGACCAAAATTTTTGGACCCAAAAATTCGACCAAAATTTTTGGACCCAAAATTTCGACCCCAAAAATTGGACCCCAAAAATTTTGACCAAAAATTTGGACCCAAAATTTCGACCAAAAATTTCGACCAAAATTTTTGGACCCAAAATTTCGACCCCAAAAATTGGACCCCAAGAATTTCGACCAAAGATTTGGACCAAAATTTTCGACCCCAAAAATTTGGACCCCTAAAATTTGACCAAAATTTTTGACCCAGTCCAGCCCGTTCCATTCGTTTTTGGTGTTTCCTTGTCCATAGGCATAAAGCTGGCTTCAGTGCCCCACCCGAGACGTCTCAAGACGTTCTGGGTGCCTCAGAGCGACTGGTTGCACCGTTTCACAACTTCAAGCTGGCCACCGCGGCCACACTCGATCCCCGATCGGGTGCCTCAACTTGGGAGGCTCAAGCAAGTACTCAAGAGAACCGCATCAGAGCCAGGTGCCTGGCTGCACCGTCTGACCGTGCGGCGTGTCACGGCGTGCCACGCTGACGTTCGGGGCTATTCGCGGTGACAGAACTGTAGTAGCTGGCCAGATGCTACAGCCGAGAGTCAGGCGAGACAACTGATCTCATCAGACTCATGATCCGTTTCTTGGCCTGACATACCAGTGACCACGGTCATTCTCCACTGTCCTTGTTGAGGCTGTGTCACGCTGCTCCATTGTCCAGAGGTAACTCTCTCCACTCCAGGCACTCGGAGTCGGACAGCTATAGCGATACCCTGTGTTCTGGTCCCCGAATCTGGAGGTGAATCCTGCAGACGTGCGGTGGGTGTGCAGTTTACGGCTGCCGCGAGGTGTGTGTGCAACCAGTTGCGGTGCAGGCGTGGGCACAACGACAGTTGATGACTTTAGGAAGGAATCAGCCATTCTTGCGTGAGCTGCAGATTCCGTCTGTCGGCAACAGTGTCCGACTGTGTCGCCACCTTGGGTTGTTAGCCCACCGTCCTCCGCGGTTCTGGCCATCTGTCTTGTAATCTGGGTCCAGTTCCGAGTTTGGTTTCCTATCCGAGGCTATCGGGCACTGGTTCGGTTTCGGGTTGAGGTTCGGTTTCGGGTTCGGTTCTGCCACCATCACTCCTCAGAACTTCTGGGTTCGGGTTCGATTTCGGCTTTGGCTCGCCGTGCCAGGCGTGGGCGTCAACTCGCGACACGTGATGTCTCCATGTCACTGCCAATGTCAGCGTGGACGCATGCAGTGGCAATAGCAACAGCAACAGGAGTCCAGCGTCCGGCTGGACGAAAAGTTTTTTTTTTTTCGCCGTAGGTATCCGGATGGTCGAGCCAACCACCCTTGGGTTTCAAGGTGAGTGATCGGGGGTTCAAGCCCCTCCTCGGCAAGTTTTCCAGCATTTTCCTCGATTCAAATTCGTCAAAACAAATTTGTGCCCGTATATCCCAGTTTGGGATATAAGGGCACAAAGTTTGTTTGAAGTGGGATATAAGGGCACAAATTTGTTTTGAGTGGGATATAAGGGCATTACACCTATGCTTATTTCAAGGATTAAGCATTTGAAGGACTGGCCTTTACGCACGTGAATAACAGTCCAGGATTCGGGGGGCCTGAATGGCAAGTCATCCAGTTGTCCGGTAGCTGCCTTCGGGAGAATGATTAGCGGGTTTAGGCCCCATATTGAAGGTGCTGTGTGTGGCGCTCTCAGGTGCTACCCGCGGCTCCCGACTTCTTCGGGGCCTTGTGTGCAAGTTGTGCCCGCAATGAAGTGTCAGCTTGGAACTGTTGAACTGTTACGAACAAGAGGAACCCCACTGGTTAATTAAACCACAGGAATGTGACTACTGTGCGTGTCAACGCTGAGCTCACCCGAGCACGCGGTACTTTCCATGGCCAGATGGGGTACGCGAGAAAACTAGGTGAAGAGACTGGAACACGTCAACCACGTGATAGCACACGTCAATTCGGCGCCACAGAGAATATTGGCGGCTGGACCGACTTCTTAGCCATCTTTGAGCGTCCCGACGTGGCTGCGTGCAGTATTTGATGACGAGTAGCGGAGCCAAGTACAAACAACACTCTGCAGATTTGCTCCCCGGCAGGGGTTGATGACTTCCGAGCTCCCACAACAAAACGCCCCCAGGCAACTGACTGAGCGATTATCGCGTCGGGAACACAAAAGAAATCATGGGACCGGTCGAAGCATTCAAGCAGAAGATCGAAGCGAACGAGTTTCACCACAAGGCGGCTGTGGCGCTCGAGGGCGGGAAGCAGGTGTACGCGACGCCCGATGGGGTCGCCGTGACGTCGTTGACAGACGTCGTGGAACAGCCGCACGACGCGGCGATCGCGCTGCAGATCGAAGTAAACGGCGACGTCTTCCAAGTGCACGCGAAGTACGAGCACGACGGCTGCGTCATCGCCACGGGCCGGCAACCAGTGGATTCGAAGGACGCCGGAGTCCCCACGCCGGACGGCTGGACGCTCGCCAGCAAGGACGGCGTCACGCTCTTCGTCACGTACCCCATCCACACTATCTCCGCCCGCGTCATCCGGGAGCTGGTGGCCTGCTTCTGACCCCGCTCCCAGCCGTCTGCTTCGATTCTTCCGGCCGGTCGGAACACAACAAAACTCCGGCGCTCGTCTTCTCGTTGCGTTAGTGGGGAGTCATTCACATGCAGAATGAGTACCACACTATGCCAGCTTTTCGCTACGTGACTCCAGAAGGGCCACTTGCCGCGCTTTCGTCGTGGTGCAACCCGTGTCGGTTGCAAAACTCCGGCGCTCGGCCTGACGGGGGCGCGGTATCCTGAAATGCGGCGGAAACGCCTCCAGCTTCTGAGGCTGGAGCTCGCCGTGCAGAAGAACTCGACCGTTGGGGCACACAAACCCTGCCCTCGCTCGCGCGTGTCCTGTGACCGTTCAACACGCGCAAGCCCGTGTGCTCGGCGGCCGCAAGCGAAGCGCCCGGGTGTTCCACGCATCCTGTTTCTGTGCTTGATTACTGCTGCTGCCGGCGTATAGTTCTCGGAAGGACAAGAAGAAGCTTACGCACCGTCCTTTCCGGAGTCTGGTTCAAAAAAGGTCGTCGCCTTGCAGCGTCTCGGAAAGGGGTTTTCCGCTCGTGCTTTCCAGTGGCAGAGACGCATCACCCTCCGCAGAAAACCGAGTCGTGCTCCTGCGCTCGTCTCGGGTCACGCCGGGGGTGGCACCAGAGTACGCGAGTCAAACAGAGAACGTCAATGGCGACCCGCCCCCTCCTACCCTCCTCGTCGTCTCTGCTTTGGCTGCGTGCCGGTGCGGTTTTCCAAGAGTTTTGCGACTCCGAAAAAGGGAACCTGGGGGCTTCTTGTAACACAATATCTATCCACCAGCAGCAACGGATGGATCGATTGTGACGTGTCTTCGCTGTGGAGGGCGCCGTGTCCGAACTCCGGGTCTCCCAGCGCGGGTTCGGGCTACGCGGCAAAACCGATTGCCGCCTCTCCAGAGACAGTAATTGTTGCAGCCAAAAAAGAACGATGGCAGCAGTTTAACCAGAACACATTGTAGGTTAAAATCGCACAAACAACCCGCGTCCGCGAGGGGTTTACTACGGGTCCCCCCCTCCAAATGGAAAGACGCACACACTCCGAGCGATACCGGCGGTGAGTTTACGCTGCGTACGCAGTGCCCGAAATGCAGAATTGCTCTCGCTTCAGTCCCCGGAGGCTTCCGGTGCCGATGAATCCGGTAGACTGCATTCAGGCTTGCCATCGAGTTGTAGAACGGCACGGAGTGTCTGGACAGCTCATGAAGATCTCATTTGCATTGACACCTCTGGAGGATGATTCGCGTAGTACTCGTCCACTTCTCATGGACCCCTTGCATTTTTTCCGAATAGATGGACTGCATCCGGCGCAGAGCACAGCGCGAACCAGCGTACAATTCGCTCGCCCCCACCCCCGGTTTTCGTTGTGCTCGCCAAAAAAAAAAAAAAAACCGACCGCAACTGCGAATCGCACGAACAGGAGGTTCGTGTTCTTGCTTCCGACAGCCTAGCGCCACGTGAGTCTTTTTTTTTTCTTTTGTCTTCGCGATAGCTAGGCGACGCCCTTATTGCCTCCCTGGCGGAGAGAAAAAGGGGAAAACAGAAAGACATTCTATTCGACGTTTTGTTCTTACGTACGCGGCGTCGCGGTATCTCGCATTTTTTGCGACAGAACTGAGATTGGCGGTGGGAGCCCAGTCGGCCGTTGGTGCCGAGCCTGATGCGCCGTATGCTTCTGCGATTCCCATTATCAATCGCGTCTCGGCCGCGGTCTTCATTGTTCAGCAACTGGTGGTGGTGGCTTCGCTTCGTCCATCGCCTGGCTCTTCAAGTCCTGTGTGCGCCGCCGTTTGCTGCCCGCAATTCCTGAGATTCGACCTTGAGGATTAGATGCTTGTTTTCTTCGCCAAACACCCTGCTTTGTAGGTGGTCTCTTTGAAGCGCGGCTTCGCCTCGTCGTTGTCACCATTGCCCGACTCTCGTTGCTGCCTGAGACTGCGGATTGAACTGTCGTTCTTCTGAGCCTTATTACTGGTCTCTTGCCCGATGGCTGTCCACCTTCTGGGGGTTCTTGACGTTGCTCTAGGGCCACATGAGGTTTCTGGCAGTGCCAGCCTGCAAGTGCTTCACGGAAATCCAAAGCACACTGAAGAAGAAGAAGAAAAGAAGAAAAAGTCCGCTCCTGGTCCAGAAGCGTGACGGTCAACCACAGCTTGCGAAACTTGAGTCGGAGGCAGCATAGTGCCACCACCCCGTCCGCTCTGCCCTGTGGCTGACCGTCTCGACGAGCTTGTGTTCAGCGCAAGCGCCAAGCCCCAAGGTGCGCCACGCCTTGACGCTTTAGTTTGGGAAATCGGTAGCCACTTGACCCGTAGGCCCGTGGCTCTGCAGTACCGCCGAACACGTGATGGCTCCCGTGTAGCAGGCTTTCCCTGGTACCCTGATAGCACACTGAAGAAGATTCGTAAAATTGACTTCGCACGCACCAGGATTATAAGCCTGGTGCACCGTGTGCGCAGTGAAACCTGGCGTAGTCTAGTCTTCCGGGCTGAAAACTTGTATTGAGAAAATATCGCTTGCCAGGTGGGGCTAAAGGGCCCCGGTCCTCACCCTTCCCCGCCCTCTGCCGACCTGTGGGGGGGTCGGGGAAGAAAAAGAAGGAAGGCGCGGGGGATGTCGGACACGGGCTCGTCCGACGACGAGCCTTACAAACGCCGGTTTGCGGTGCCGTCCGACAGCGACGACGACGACAGCGACAGCGACAATGACGACGACAGTGACGGCGATCTGCCGGGGGTGGCGGAGGAGGAGACCGCTGCGGCGGGGCGAGTTTTGGAGTCGAAGCCCGAAGGCGGCCGAGCGTCGCCAGCGGCGGGCAGCGCGCGCGGCGAAGAGGAGTCGAGCGAGGACGCGGCCCTGCCCCCGAGCCGAGGCCACCCGGCGTTGACGGCCAGTCTGTGCCTGTCCGGGATCGGGAACGAGCAACACGACGCGCGGCAGCAGCTGGAAACTCAGCAAACCCCCGAGCAGAGTGGCCTCCAGGACCCCACGCTACCGACAGCCTCTCTCGAGAAGAGCGGAGTTGACGCTGAGTTCGCGTCTCTCGCCATTCCGACACGCGACGACGACAACGACCGCGAGTCCCACTGGAGCCGAGGGTCAGACGCGCTGCAAGACAGCAAGAACTGGGCGAAGCCAGACGGCGAAGCCGAGGACACCGACCTGACAGAGGAGCCCCAGGCATCGCACTCCGCCCCGCAGCCGGCCGTGCAGACGACGCCTCAACAACCCCCGCAGCAGCAGCAGCAGCAGCAGGACGACACCATCTCTGCGCACCCTCCTTCGCCGATACCAGTGGTAAAAGCTGCTAGGTGTGTGCCTTTTCAGATAAGTTGAAGCGTCTGCAGGCACCGAAGTTAACAGCAGCGCGTTCCACTCTTCGATGGCGCGCATCCGCACGGGATAAGCTCGCTTGTTTTCGTCAAACAACAAAACTGTGAACTCCCCGGTCCAGTTAGTGAGTGTCGCACCATCCAAGGGTTCCGGTTTCAGTGTCACATCACAGTTGTGACGGGAACCTTCGGGGGGGGCAGCGGCATGGGGCAGCTTTTCGTTTGCGTTGTACGCGGCTCCTTGCCGCACCTTTGCGACGGTTTGCAGCAACTCTTCTCACCTGCAGCGACAGCGATTTGACCGACGACGACAGCAAGGGCTCGACCGTGTCGCTTTCCGAGCAAGGGCCGCAGGCCGGTGACCCGCCGAAAGCGGCAGCCCGGGAACGAGCGATTGTGCGGGAGCTAGAGGTGTGCTTTCCACCCCACCCGCCCCCCTCCTCATACTCATGCCTGCATCCTCCAAGCATCGTTCTCAGCTTGTTCGCACCTTAGCACTGCCGTTCCGTCGTAGTGCGCATGTTGGCTATAACCCGACATCATCCGAGCTATCCCCACGGGAGAAGGAGCACTCAGGATGAGTAGTGCCATTCTTCATCGGAGGTCAAGAAGGAAGCCCTCTGTTGCCTTTCCACGGGGCTCCTGGTCATACCCTACCTGCGGAGTCTTACCCCCTTTCTTCCCTTCCCCGCTTGCGTTTTTCTGTAAACAAGTTCCTTCCTGGCTTGCATTGAAAGGCAGACAATGCTGCGTAAGACACCAGTCTGGGTCGTCGGAAACACAAAACGAACGCAGGAACCGTCGCCGGCGACCGAAACCGCGTTCACGCTGTCCCCGGTGACCCCATACAACAAGCCGGGCTCGAAGAAGGCGGACGGCACCAACCCCGCGTCCCACCAGCAGAAGCAGCAGAGCCCGCCGATCCCGCCGTCGGCGCGCGCGGCGCCGGTGCCTGTCCCGAGCCTGGAGCCCAAGCCCGCCCCCGCCCGGCGGGGGTCGCAGGGAAGCGAGCGGCCTGCGCCGGCCGTCCGGCTGACCAAGGCGCACACCCTCCGCGTCGCCGACCAGAAGAAGCGCGTGCTCGCCGGCGAGGAGAAGGACCGGCAGCTCTGGCGGCAGGCGGTCGCCCTCGCCTCCGGCCCCGCGAAGGGCGTCGCCAGCGCTTCCAGGCTCGGCCCGGCCGCGCCAAGCCGCCGCAAAAACGCGTCTTCTCCCGCCCCGCCCCACGCGGCGCCCCCACCCGACACACCACCCACCAAGCCGTCGAACCGGCACCCGTACGAAGTCCTCCCGACCGACAGCAGCGAGCACCACCACCACCGGCCGAAGGACTGGTTCAAAGCGATGGACCCACCGTGCAAGACCACGCCCGTGGTGGCTCCCCGGAGCCGGTCTGCCCCGGCGCGGGCGCATTCGCCTGTGCGGCTGCCGTCGCCGGTGGCGGCGGCGGGGCGGTATACAGCACGCCCGAGTGACCTGGTGGAGGGGGGGCATCGTGACACAGCCTCGCGGCTCGATGAATCGGACCCGGCGGCCGCCGGGCAGGCTGCCATCCTCCGGGAGTGCGTCCGGCAGAAGGAGGCCATGCGCGAAGAGCGCCTGGCGGTGCTCGCCGACCTGAACGAGTTTCTGCAGGTCTACGCAGGCGACTCGCCGGCGGGCGGCGGGCGGCCAGCGGGGGACGGCGGGGGAAAGGAGGACTGGGAGCGCCGCCGCATCGTCGGGAAGGCGCTTTTCACCCGCTCGACGCCCCCCCGCACCCGAGCCGGCGAACAGCACGCTCCAGGCTCGCCTGGGGGGATCCTCAAGCAGCTGTCGGCCCACGCGGCGCGGTCCGCGTCTGGGACGCCGCCGTTCGACGGCGGCCGGAGCCGGAGCCCCGTCTCGGTCAGCTGGCGAGAGCTGCGGGAGCAGACTTCCCGACCGCACGCTCCCCCAGCGCAGCCGTCCCCGGGCCGGGCCGCGTTCGACGAGCTCAAGCCGGAGTCGTGGCGAGACGCCGCGAAACGGCAGCACCTCGCGTACCCTAAATCCGCCGACGGCACCCCCGCGTCCGCCGCCCGAAGCACGACGACACCCCCGGGGCCCCGGCATGAGGTGCTGTTCAAAGCCGGCGTCGCACTCGCCGTCGAAAAGCGGAAGTGGGCCGACTCCGAGCGGACGAAGGACCTCGCCAAAAAGCACCTGCGCGCCGAGGCGGACCTGACCTTCCGCCCGGCGATCTCCGAGAAGAGCCGAGCCCTCGAGGCCGCGTCCGGCGGCCGCGCCGCGCGCGACCGGCAGACCCGGCTGCCGCCGCGTGGTGACTCGCCCAGGCGAGAGCCTCCGGCGCCGCACCCTAACCAAGGGTTGACCACGCACGTCTTCGGGCGCACGACGTGCGAGCGGGAACTGGTCGAAACCCGCGCTGGCAACGGCGCCGCGGCGAGCCGGGGCACGCGGTCGTCGTCGGCCCCTGCGCCGCCCAGGGTGCAGCAGCTCGCGCGGCCGAAGCAGCAGTCCATCCTCGCAGACATCGCGCGGGCCTTCAACGACGCGCAGGCCGCCCGGGCGCGGCCGGCGCCCGTCGACGAGAAGCTGCTGCTCAAGCGGGAGCACGAGCTCGGCGGGAAGAACGTGTCGCAGTACCTCTTCAACCACAGCGTCGACAAGAGCCAGCGGCGCGCGGAGCAGGAAAAAAACCTCAGCCGCGACTCGCGGCAGGGCAGCAACGTCGGGCAGTACCTGACGCAGAGCTCGCGGGAGCTGGCGAACAAGCGGAAGAGGGAGCGCCTGGTGCACCTCTTCAACCTGTTGGACATCGACGGTGCCGGCCGCGTCACGCAGGTCGCGATCGAGCAGGCGGACGCGGCGCTGCGGAGCGTCTCGAAGGACAAGCTCAACGCGAAGGAGGGCGCCATCCTGCAGGCGCTTTCGGAGGTTGCAACCATCCTCCGCACGCACCCCGCCGACGCCTACACCGTCGACAGCTTCGTCGAAGCGCTGTCCGACAAGATTTCGAGGCGCTGCCCCCTCTCGTACCTCCACCCGGACACCCGGGAGCCGAAGCCAGCGGACCCCCCGCCCTTCAACCCGGTAATCGACGAAAAGTCGCGGAGGCTCGCCGGTCGGTCACGGTCGGCTACAGGCCACTTCGAGCCGGACATCGCGTCGTCGGCGGGGGAGGGCGAGGTCCACGACCGGCTGTACGGCCAGGCCGCCGCGACCGAGCGGAAGAGAGAGCTGCGCGAGCAGCAGCGGGAGGTCAACGAGCTCGCGGGCGCGACCTTCCGCCCGAAACTGAACACGCAGTCGAACGCGGCGCTGCTGCGGAAGAAGCGCGAGCGGGAGCTGCTGCAGCGGTACCAGCGGGGCGGTGGCGGGCGGCCGCCCGGCTCGCCGTCGATCCCGACCGACGTGCTGTGCCACATCGACAGCATCGTCGGCGAAGCCGCGGCGTGGCTGCGCGCGGTCGGCTCTGCCAGCCCGGAACGGGCCGAAGCCGCCGGCGACGCGTACCAAAAGCGCGAGCCCGCGCGGCGGCACGGCGCGAAGCACCGCCGGAGCGCGTCGGCGGCCCAAAAACAGGCCGCCGCCCCCGCCCCGTTGCCTCCGGCGGACCCCGCCGCGCACGGCCGCAGCCCGTCGTACAGCGTCTCTCCCCCGACGCCGGCGCGGGTCGGCGTGTGCGTGGTGGCGGGGGGGGTGTCGAGTGTGTACACTCCCGTGCTGGGCGGGGTTGGGGTTGGGCGTGTGGCGACTCCCGGCGGGGCGAGCGCGGGGGGGACGCCGTCGGCGCCGGGGAGCCGGTCGTTGCGGCTGGCGGACCTGGAGCCGGCGAATTCGAGGCACGCCGGGGGCTCGTACAGGCAGCTGCACGAGCTGCAGCACAACGCATCGACGGCTCGGTCTGGGACTGTGGCCCAACAACAGCAGCAGCAGCAGCTGCAGCAGCGGCCGGCGGTCAATTTCGCCGAAGCGCTGGCGCGGACGCCGCTCATCTCGCCGACGCGCACGCCGCCGCGGACGCAGGGCGCCGAGACCGGGCACTGGCACGCCCACCGCCATTCCCCGGAGCCGCAGCAGCAACCGCGGCCCGGCAGGCAGCAGCAGGAGGAGGGCGGCGCCGCCGACGCTGCCGCAGGTCCACCCCCCGCCGCCGCCCCGCAGAAGCTGCCGCCGCGGTCTTCGCGGCCGGGGGCCCTCCCGCCGTCCGGGCAGCCGCCGGCTGGCGGCAAGTCCTCCCCGACGACGTCCCCCCGGCTCCTCCCGTCGCGCACGCGGGCCAGGAAATCGAAGCGCCGAGAGGTGTCGTATTTCTTTTTGTATAAAAGGAGGTCAAAGTGCTGTAGCCCACACAAAACACAGGCAAATCTGGGTTTGGTGGCGGGCGTAAGTGTTCAACAAAAAAGACCCACTTTGTAGTTGTATTGTTTTCTCCCTCTAGCCTCCTTCGAAATGAGCACAAGGCAGTCCCTCGAGTATTTTTGTGTTAAATTAACTTAATACTAGCAATCTTGAGCTTGTATGTATTGTGCAGAGGCTAAAAAGACGTTGGCAGCGTGTTTTGGTGGTTGCAGTATTCCTTACCGGAAATTTACACAGGGACAAGTGGGAAAACGATCAACCGACTAAGCGCCTGTCTTTTTTTACATAAGCGCCAGCTTGAAAGGAAATGCTCGACGATGCTGCCCGACAAAGAACAGAAGGGATCCCAAGTGCTGTAACTACCGAACCACGTGTTGAACGGACGTGAGGTCATGTCTACCCCGACACGACAAATCACACGAACACAACAGGTCAAAGTCCTGAGTGAGAAAGCAACACACGATGGTGTACGCGAAGAACAAATCAGATTGTGTTTGTATTGTATTTGCCCCTTACCTCTATGTTTCCTCCCTTCCATTCGGAGTCGAAGCAGCAACGTCGAGTATTTTTTCGTAGTAACAATGCATTGTAAACAAGAAAGAGAACGCTGGCAGCGTGTTTGGGAGAAGATGAGCCTAACGAGCAAATTCACCCACTATCATCCACTAGCAGACCAATCCTCCCCCGGCACGTACAAACAAACTATTGACCTGCGTCCATCCATCCACAATCGACCTCTGTTGCAAGATTTTCTGTTCTGGACGAACTCACCAATTATTCGCAGATCACTCTCTCAAGTCTGCATAGCGCTTCACCGAATGAATTGGCCGAGGCAGGGCGGCTGCTCATGCAGCAGCAACTCATGAAAGTATGATATTTCTGTTTCGTAAACCCCCAGTCGTCGCGTCAAAAAATGCCGGTTTAAGCAATCAGGAAACACTGGCAACATGTTCCCGGGCGCACAAACAAAGTAGTCAGAAGATTAGCTTAAACGAGCCCCTCGACACTCTTCTTGCTCCACCCACCACCCCATCCTGTCTAACTGCGAGGCGTTTTAGGTGCCGTCTCTGCAGCGAGAGATGTGGCCAAAGGAGATGGTAATTCAGAACTGTTAGTTTCTGACATTCCAGAGTCGACCACGTTACCGAGGTCGGAACCCGAACGCGCGTGAAAGGGCAGGTCTGGCGTCCCTAGACGAAGAGAGGGGTGCCACCACCGATTGCACCCACAACCGCACGCACACACCCAACACACAGCATCGCTTGCATAGTAGGTGAACGTACCAGGCGAAGCGCGACCAGTTCACTTCATCCTCGATTGACTCGATTGTCCTCTCAGATCGTGTGCAAATCTCGCACTGCGTCCACCTTTTCCCACGCGTGCCTAGTTCACCCCCCCCGAGTGAACCCGCGAACCTGCTGGCGAGGAGCGGCCCTCTGCCTGTACACTGCACTAAGGTTTGCCCCCCCCCTGGGAGACTCACCAGCCCCGAGGGAGCCGGGTACCGGTGTGGTCATGGCCAACACACAACGGGAGTGCCGACTCTGTCGGCACTCCTTAGCAGTGTTCGCGCTCAGGAAAAAAGCGGCCGATTTCAGCTGGAAAAGAGTTCTTGAAAAACAGACCGGCTGATAGTCAGCCGGCTGATTTTTTGAAGGTCAGCCGATCAGACGGTTTTGCGACAATCTTCCTTGCCGGTAAAAAAAGGGCACACAAATTAAAATCAGCCGGCAAGCTGGCCGTTCACACTGCTCCTGAGTGGGGAAAAATGAACGTCAACACTCCGGGAGATTGTCCAACACAAGAACACACGGCCAATCAAACCGATTCGTTACCAGTAAATAGCAGTCCTTCCTCCCCCCGTGTAGACAGGATGCAAAGGGTCGCGAAGAGAAAGCGAGCCGGTCCATCCCCTCTTGATAGACCGTGATAGACCGAAGAATACAGCACCGGGCAATTTGCATGCAGCTCTAGGGACTATGGATGACCGTGGTGGACCGTTATTCACTGTGATAAACAGCGACAGGCACTTCGATGCAGTTTCAAGAGATAGGGACGGACCGGCTCAAAAAGAGAGGGAGAGACGAAGCGAGGAAGCAAGCTCAGCCAACGTTTCCCCCCCCTTCCCTTCGCAACCCGGCGCCGGATCTCTCGCGCGCAAAATGTTCATCTGTGTTCTAGAACGATAGACGGCCGAAGTTTTCTTTTTTCTTCCCTCCTCTGTCTTCTATCCGCTGGCATTGGATTTCTTTTCTCACACGCACTGTCGTTTCTTTGATTCACCGTGCGACGATGCATTGCTGCGATCAGGCGCGCAAAATATTACGTGAGCGTATCTTTGGACATGCCGCAGCCCGCAGCTGTGCTGAAGGGATCCCTTGGATCTCACGATTCCATGTGAGTTTTCTGCTGTCCGATCGGCTATCTGGCGAAAGGGACGGACTTGTCAGCGGGGAAAGAAAACATCTGGTTGACTTCGACTGTCTAACTTTGTGAGTCGCAACGTTGCGTTCGGCAGGTGAGCAACAGCACTCATGGTCGAATGCCGACTTCCATGGCCACCGTCCTGCTGTCAAGATGCACCGCACTCTGCCCAGTGCCCTGAATGTCAACGCTGAGAGATCAGGTCAAGCGCGGGTAACGGCGGGAGTAACTATGACTCTCTTAAGGTAGTCAAATGCCTCGTCTTCTAATTAAAGACGCGCATGAATGTACCAATGAGATTCCTATCGTACCTACTATCTGGCGGAACAGCAGTCAAGGGAACGGACTTGAAACTGTCAGCGGGGAAAGAAGACCCTGTTGAGTTTGACTCTAGTCTGACTTTGTGCAGTGACACGAGAGGTGTAGAATAGGTGGGAGGCCGCAACAATGAAATGCTCTTGTTGTCGCTTTACTTCTCCAATGATGGGAAGACGGCAGCTGCTCCCTTGTGGGGTTAGGGTCTTCGGATCCGTAGCTTATCCGTTTCCAGCGACAAACGGGCATCGGCTCGCGAATCCTCGTTTGGAGACACCAGTCAGGTGGGGAGTTTGGCTGGGGCACCTACAGCCAGCTCTCGGTTCATCCCGCGTCGCTAGTCCTGCTTACCAGAAGTGGCCCACTTAGAACCATGATTCTCCGTCAGGGTTCAGCAGATCAGCAGTTGTATACTACGCATGTATAGAACCATGATTCTCCGTCAGGGTTCAGCAGATCAGCAGTTGTATACTACGCATGTATACGTTGAACACCTGTCGCCGGCAATCCGGCCGGAGCGAAACCTGACTTTTAAACCCCCGCGAACTTCTACCATACAAATATCAACAACTGCAACGCACAGGTGGTGGGAGGGGAACACAGTACCCACCGAACCCGCAAAGGAGAAGACACACATCTCGTCCAAAGAAACACAACACACATCTCCTTGCGGACACTCTGGAGCACTGACGACTAGACAGCGGTAGTTCCTCCCCCACCTCCCCTACCAGGGGCCGTGCCCTGCAAACTCGAAAACACACACACCCTCTAAACAACACGCATAAATACAAAACACACCACCCAACAAGAGAAGGAAAAGAAGAAAAAAGGTCCCCGAGCGTTCCTCTCCTTCTTTTTCTTTGTTCTATTATTGAATTCAATAGTCCCTGAGAGCCGGATTGCAGGACCTAGGCCCGGAGCTCCATTATCTCGGGGGACAAAATCGGAGTCTCGTTTTAAAGCATAAGTTAAGCGAGAGAGAGAGAGAGAGAGAGAGAGAGAGAGAGAGAGAGAGAGAGAAAGAAAAAAGAGAGGGAGAAAGAGAGAGAGAGAGAGAGCGAGTGAGAGAACAGGGAGAACAAAAAAACAGTTTCCTTTTGCTCTTTCTGATCCAACGACAGCTTCCCCGTTTTTTTTTTGTTGCTTTTGTTCATCCTTCTTTCTTCCATCTCTCAGAATACTTCTTTTCACAGTTGTTACATTTTTTCCCCCCGCTTAACCGTCGGCCTCTTGCGTCCCCCTTTTTTCCCGATTGCTGAAAGGAGGAGGACCCGCCGGTAAAAGCACCCTTCGGGGGCTTCCGACCGCGCCTCAATCCCCCGTCCCCCTTGTTTTTTCACTCCTATTTTTTTTTTTAGTCGTCGCATTCGTCGTGTACGTTTGTGAGCTTCCCTCCATTGTTTGAAAGAAAAAAGGAAAAAAAAAAAAAAAAAAAAAAAAAAAAACCCCAACAACACAACCACACGGTATTGTCGCTTTTCAAAGTCAAACTGCAAAGTCGCACTTTGTTGGCTGAGAGAGAAGCGAAAGACACGATGTTCGCGAAGTCGCAGCTCGCGAGTGAGACCCGGCTGCGGGCGATGCTCCGCGGGATCTGGGACGAAAAGGCGTGCTGGGCGCACGACAGCGACGAGGACACGTCCGACGCGCCGCCGGCGAAGGGCGGGGCCTGGGTACCGCGCAGGCTGCGGCAGGGGGTTGGTGCGGCCGTGCGTGACACGGTCCGCGCGACGATGCTCGCGCCGGCCAGCGAAGCCGACGCGGATGAGTGCGACGAGAGCGAGCAAGGGATGACCAACGAAACCCGGAGCAAGGTGACCGCGAGCCCTGAGTGCCTTCCGCTGTTCTCCGACTCGGTCAAGTCCGAGGCGGCGTCGTGCCCCGAGGACGTGCTCGACGCCACGCAACCGTCCGCCGCGCCTTCCACCCTCGAGCAGGAGATCGAAGCGGCGATCTCGCAGCGCTCGCTGGTCGTCGAAGCCAGCAGCGAAGACAACGTCAGCGGCGCGTTCTTCTTGAAGCACGCGGGCGCGGCCGCAGCCTTCGCGGTTGCGAAGCCGTCGAACCGAGAGGTCGCCTGCGCGAAGAACACCAGCGGCTACAACGACCGAAAAGAGGGCTTCGTCCCGGGAAGCGGCTGCCTCCGCGAGGCCTTCGCGTACGCCATCGACCAGCAGAACTTCGCCGGCGTCCCGGAGACTGTCGTGATGGACCTCCCGGAGTCGCTGTTCGACGCGTCGGAGCCGGCGGGCGCACGGGTCGCCTGCTCGGTGCAGCGGTTTGTGCCCAACGACGGGCAGTCGTGGGACTGCGGCCCCGCGTCGTTCAGCGCCGAGCACACGCGGCGCATCGGGCTCCTCGACCTGCGGCTGCTCAACTGCGACCGGCACGGGGGCAACGTCCTGATGCGCAAGACCGCGGCGGGCACCACGGGGTTGGTGCCCATTGACCACGGGTTCGTCATGCCGACGTGCATCACGGATTTGATGTTCGAGTGGGAGAACTGGAAGCAAGCGGACACTCCGTTCACCGAAGAAGAGCTTGCGTACGTCAGGGCGATCGACGTCGATGCCGACGCTGAGCTTGCAGAGGAGATGGGCATCGAGGGCGAGGCCGTCGACTGCTTCAGGGCCGCGCAGATTTGCCTGAAGGTCGGATGCGAAAAAGGGTTGAACCTCCGGCAGCTGGCCGGCTTTTTCCGCCGCCAGAGGGTCAACGAACCGTCGGGCCTGGAGCTACTCGTATCCGAATCGCGCTTCCCCCTAGACCACCGCAGCGCCGGCACAATCGACTTCGCGCACCTCGCGACCCGCGTCGAGCAGGTGATCTCCGGAAACTGGCGCGAAGCTCTCCACTGATGAACCCTCCCCCGAAGAAGACTTGATGCTAGCATCAACCATGCATGAGAGGCAGTGCTTTGCCTAAAAATTAAACTAAGATTTTCCCCCCCACCCACTCCCCAATGCGACGCCACATTTTTCCCCGCGAAAAAAGAAGACTTGATGCGAACGTACATGACCAGGCAAGATTCCAGCCTGCGAACACTACTGCTAAGGCTTTTCCCCTCGACCCCCCGGGAAGACTCGGGGGGTGGTAAGAAGTGAGGCAAGCCTCCAAAATATTGTCGTCAAAATAAGTTGCCAGGAGGAGGCACAACCCCCCCATACATCTTCAGACAAGAAATCTTCAGAGAAAGAAAAAAAAGGAAAGAAAACGATATAACCGAACCTTGCTCCGTTGTGTCGAATCTGAGGTAGATTTCTTCACCCCACCTGACCAAAAAAAAAGAAATGGGGGGCGGGGGAGCAGAAACAAAACGTGGCACACAAGGAGGGCAGGGGGTTTCCTAGTTGCAAAGGCCAATGGGGGTCTATTTTCTTTATCAGAGGGTCCAGGAGTGCACACTCCTCTCCCCCTGACACCGGCCTCAAACATGCATGCAGGTGGGTTTCAGCCAAAACACCAAAGCTCAAGGTTTCCTCCCACTTTGCAACCGTTGACCCCCTTTCCCCCCTCACTCCTTTCCCCCACCCATTGGCAAACGTTCAAAAAAGAATGGAACATCGCCGCCTGCCCCATTGAAGAGCAAGATGCTCTATTCAAAACGTCCGAGATATGACAAAAAAAAAAAATTGAGAAACCGAAAAATACCCCGCTTGGCCATCCGGAGACTTTAAAATCCCGGGTTTCCGAAGCGAACTTTCACTCTGAGATGCACATTTTCCGCTGAGGGTTCAGACACGAAATTCAAATACTTTGCGGACGAAGCACTCGGATGGAAACCCTCCAAGAGGTTTTTGTCACCAAAAAGTGGGTGCATCAGCAAGGTTTTTATTGAGCAATCTTTTTATTGAGCGCAGACATTGGCCCTTTTTCTTGACGCGTCTTTCACACCATCCTGCTCCGACCGTTAATGTTTGGATCAAACCGAACCGCCCGAAGAAGAAAAATAAGAAGAATTCTGCAGACAACGCAAAAAAGATAAAAGAACACGTGCAGCAAAGCGGGGTTCGCACCGCCGAAGTCCCCGAGTCAAACCAAGGGGGGTGGACAAAAAGTAGCGAGAGGGAGCGCGGCTGAAAGCTCGCTACAAGGTCTCGTGCATCTGCAAGGTCCGGGAGTGTCACGACTTCGCGTCAGTACGTTTAGGGAGGGCATTTTCCTTAACAAGCACGTGTTTTCTGTATAAAATGCTCGAAGAGACTGTCGGTTGCAGCAAAGACTCACCGAAGAGAGCCAAAACAAACAAGTCGTCCATTCCCTGGTTCCGAACAGCGTGCGCTCCAGACCCAACGAATCTTCACATATCCCAAAGCATTCCCCCCTTCGGGGCACTCACTGTTGATGTGCCTACGTCTTCACAAGAGAAAAACAGAAAATTGAAAAACCATCGGCAGCACGTCAACCCCCCGGTTGATCGTCGGTGAACACAAAAAAATGACGCTGAAAAACAAAACCAAAAAATAAATAAGGGTAGGCGGGTTTTTTTTTTTTTTTTTTGGCCCATGTCCGCGCGCGCGTAAATTTTGGGAACCCCCCGGAAAAAAAAAACTTTTGCAAAAAAAAAACTTTTGGGATCTGTGCATTGGAACCGGTCGTGAGAGCGACTGCAGGCGTAGTCACGAGCGTGTCCGGCTCGGGAAAAGTCGAAAACCTGTTCATCACACCGATACTTCACGGCGATGCAAATCGCGTAGACGTTGTTTACCTCAGTGTGTATTGACTTTGAAGCCGACTATGCCCGGTGCTGGGTTGGTGCGCTGGGCAAGCAATATCGTGATACTTTGACGTTGGTGCCAATCTAAACAGCAAGATTTGCGTAGCTTTAGCCAGCTCCTGCTGGACGCAGTCGAAGCACGCGGGATACAAGCACAGCCTCAGCCTCGAAACCGTGCGCGGTTTTACCGGCAAGGCATGTCGGGGGGTTTTTTTGCCGCTGTGGTGCGATTATCACACAGAACCAGTCCGCGGGCAGTGCACGCGTCTATGCCTTCCGACGCCTGGAGCAGCTACTAGTAGGGACGTATCTGAGACTCGACTGAGGAGGCATTAAAAGGACGCAGGGCAAGCGATGCGTTCGCGGTGCTTGCGACATAGTGCTTTGCACTTGACCGGCGGCAATGCTTGTGCCGAGGTATATTTGCGAAGAAAACGGCACTCGGACCGTGACATCGCAATGGGGCATGTCAGAAGAGAGATACAAGATTGACGGACACCCGCACAATCGACAGTCCTCTGGTTCACTGCTTTATCGTTCGCGGCGTACCCGGCGAACCGCGATCTCGAGTTTAAACCCGAGTGTTTTTTCTCCTGTGGCATCGTCTATCCTCTGCAGCCTTCGACTATGGAACTGTTGAACTCTAGACTGCCACCGCAACCCCTCGGACACATCAAGCTCACCACATTCATCTTTGAGCTCATCGTCCAGGAATTCCACCAACAACGGGCACAAAAGTGCCAACAGCGGACCGGCCAGTAGTATAGCCGGTACATACGGTGTGAAGCGGTAGGTAGAGCCGGTACATACGGTGTGAAGCGGTAGGTAGAGCCGGTACATACGGTGTGAAGCGGTAGGTAGAGCCGGTACATACGGTGTGAAGCGGTAGGTAGAGCCGGTTCATACGGTGTGAAGCGGTAGGTAGAGCCGGTACATACGGTGTGAAGCGGTGTGTAGCCGGTACATACGGTGTGACATCCAGTAGCAGAAAGTCTTGTGGCAAAAGTTTTTTTTTTCTGAAAAGTTTTTTTTTTGCGCGCGCGCGCGTAAATTTCTGTGGGCCGACGGACATGGGCCAAAAAAAAAAAACCGCCTACCCTAAGCATTTTTTTTTTTTTTTTTTTGAAATGTCCCTTCGTGAACGTGTACGACGGCAAAAGAAAACAACATTCCTGCACCCCATGCACCCCCCCTCCCCGGACTCCCCCCTCTCTCCGAGACTTTGCCTCGTGCTCTCGCAGCATGGGGAGGTCCTGGTGGTGACGAGCTACGCACAGCTGCCTGACAACTCAGGCCCAGACTCACACCGCTGTCCGGTCTGCAGACACGCAGGGATGATGGTCCGCCTCATGTGTCCGTGACTAAACGGGCCGAAACACACGGGGCAGATTCCGTTCCAAGTACGTACTTGCACCTTCCCTTCTCCTCCCTGTGGGACAAAAAAGAAGGTCTGTGTCGTCAGATTCTTGGCTGCTTCCGCAGCGTCTTGGCGCGATAATTCTTCATTTTTTTCCCTCCGGGGTCCCCCAGGGTAACCCCGCACAACGGCGGGGGGGTACCCTGCGGGTCTCCCCAACCCTCCACCCCCTCTCCGCGCCCCGTGTTTCTTGACCTGGGTTGTCGTTTTTATTTTTTCAACGGGTTTTAAACGGGGAGTTGTTGCCTTTTGGCGAAACCCCGTTGGGCATTTCTTCTTGCGAAAGGTCGAAGTGCGGCATCCCGGCAGTCTGCACCGCGAGGTTAGATGGTTCGGCGTCGAACAGGCGAACTTAGCATCCTAGTTGACCGAACAAAATGTGTCGGCACGAGCAAGTGGAGGTCGGCCCAGCCACAAAGTCACGTGGTGCCAGTTCAAGACTGCGCGGAGAAGTATTGGCCTCGTTCACCCCTTCAGGTCACAGCCTTCCTGTTAAGATTCGTGAGCCTCGCTCCGACCGTGGAAAGTGCATTAAAACGCCGCCAGCTAAACTGCGCCGCAGCATGTTTCTCCGCGCTGCCTATCAAAGGACGAAAATGCTTGCCGCGCGCTACGCAGATGTCCGGGGTTGCTGCTGAAGAATTAAGGACAAAGAAAATTGCGATGTACAATCCCTCTCGTTCGTCCGTGTTCGCCGAACGTTCGTCAGTGTTCGCCGAACGTTCGTTCAATTCTTGCTGATTTGTTGTTGCTACGCAAATTTAAAAAACCGGGTTTCAATACATGCGGCAGTCGGACTCAGACGGATGGAAGAGCCAGGCTCAGCCAGCGTCAGTTCTGAACTTCGGATCAGAACCGACAAGCTTAGCAACTCCGGAGTTTCAAGCGAGCCTTCAGGCTTAATCATCTGAAGCCAAATCGGTCAAAAACAACCTCTGACACTCGAATAAATCAGGGTCTGACTGCGAAGTATAAAATTCTCGAAGGTAAAAAATAGTGAATGTCTGTCTTACGACCGAGCTGCGGGGGCGGGTGGTAATACACCCTCTCTCGCCGGTCTTTCCTTCTTCCGTCAACGTTCTGTAAATTTACAAAAGATGTGTTTCGAGTCTGGGGGGGGGGAGCGACCTTGTTGCACTCGGGAACGCGCGGGTGTTGCACGCGTGATACTAGACACGCCTGGGCACTGCCGTTACCTCCAGCCCCCCCAGGCAGACTCTTGTCTTGCACGTTGTAATGGGTTTCAAATGGGTTTGAAACGCTCAGTAGCGGGGAATTCAATAGGGGCTGCTCAGCCCCTCCGTACGCCACCTGGCTCTTGGCAGTTTCTTTTTCCAGACTGTTTTGACGAGGCTGCACTTCACGATTCTCTTTTTTCTACCGCATTTCTTTCTTACTCAGGCCGCATATCACGCACAAAAGAAAGTAAAGATCTGAACCTTGTTAGTAGCACGTGAAGACCAGGGATTATCCTGCATGGTTAAAAAAAGGCTTCTTCACCAAAAAAAAGTATTCTCAAAACAGGCCGGTTAGAAAAGAGTTTTTAACCACACACGGAGTTTCTGGTGAAAACTACTTTGTGCTTGCAAGGCCAGCGACACGGAGGCTAGAGGACCCGCAAGACCCACAAGTGGGGGCTACAACAAAGTGGCGAAGCAGCAACACTCGCATACCAGGATGACAGGTCATTAAAAAGACCTCGCTCAACGTGGAGAAAATAATCTTTCCGGCCATGCTACAGACTTTTTAACCATGATTTTCCCGAATTTCGGGGATTAGAATAACCCCGGGCGAAGACGATGAAAAAAAAAAAAAAAAAAAAAAAAAAAAGAACTCAGCGCCTCTAAAAAGATAACCAGTTCTCTAACCGCAAAATACTCTGAAGAAATGGCCCACTCTCCCCATCGAGATAGGACCAATGCTGTGTTGAACACAACCATTCCAAGCACGTTCTTGCAATTCCCCTCCCGTCTTTCCCCCTTTTTTCTTCTTCGAAGCAGCGATACCGGCAGTGTTTGGCCTGGACATCAACCTAATATTTTTGCTTTCAAAAGCATTGAGAAACAGAGTCCTGCGGAGACATTAAACCCCCTGCTTAATGTCTCTTTGCCCCTCCCTATGGTTTCAATCGTTGCTCCCAGCGTCGCGCACTCCGCGTTGGTCCAACCCCCGTGTACCTCGTCGTGATTGAATTGGCCCCATTCAGGTTCACAGTTGGCGCGTCTTCCCTCTCTCCTTCGTTTGCTCGACCGAGAGAGCGGCCTGTTTTTTTACATAAGCGCCAGCTTGAAAGGAAATGCTCGACGATGCTGCCCGACAAAGAACAGAAGGGATCCCAAGTGCTGTAACTACCGAACCACGTGTTGAACGGACGTGAGGTGATGCGGGTCACGACAAATCACACAAACACAACAGGTCGAAGGTGTGTGTGTGTGATTTGTCCCTTACCTCTATATTTCCTCCCTTCCATTCGGAGTCGAAGCAGCTACGTCGAGTATTTTCTGCTAGCTGGACCAAGCACCGTAGCCACGTTAGGTTATACCGCAGCAGATCTGCGGCGAAAGTCTTGCATACTTCCCACCGGTGTCCAAGCAGACAGGGGGATGGACCGGCAGAGTGCTGCCTGCACCAAACACGTTGTTTTAATTAATGATTTGCCTTCATTTCCCCGCCCCGTCAGTTAACCCAGGTGCTGGTCCCCTACGGTGTTGGGCACACACCATTCCAAGCACGTTCTTACATCCCCCTCCCCCAGAATCGAGAAAGAACAAGAAGAATACTACGCACCAAACCCACCACCCCCACCCCGGCCTTCCTTTTTACCCCTGCAAACCCGTGAATAGGTGCTACGGGAGTATCTGGCAACCGCTGCTTAACAGTGCATGCTAATCCATGTGGTTCATGTACTTAAAAGAACTCAATGCTTAGCATGGGGGAGTCCGCCGTGTAAACTAAGATTTTTTTCTTGTATAAGCACCTGCTTTGTAGGAAATGCTAGAGGAGACTGCCAGTTGTAATGAAGACATTCTTGTCGAATGCTTTCGCAGAAGTTCGTCTTCCTACGATCTAAGAATTTCACCTCTGACGTAGGAGTACGAACGACCCCGGCAGTCCCTATTGATCCCGCGCAACGAGGCCTTAGACGAAACTCAAAAGAGAACCGCTAAGAACTTCGTTTTGATTATTCCTTCTCGGGTTAAGAGACCAACGAAAAGAGTCGAGAGAATCGATCCCGATAGATCAAAGGAGGTAAATGTGCTCCCACACGAAACACAGATAAATCTGGGTTTAGTGGCGGGCGTAAGCGTTCAACAAAAAATGACCCACTTTGTGGTTGGATTGTTTTCTCCCCCCTCTAGCCTCCTTCGAAATGAGCACAAGGCAGTCCCTCGAGTATTTCCCTCCTTGCAAATAAGCAAAGTCACCCTGCACCTCATGATATTCGAAAAGACGGGCTCTCCCACCGCGAAAACGCTGAAACCCGAGAAACACGAGCCTTTTGCTGATGACGACCCGATTTTTGTCAGTCGTCAGAGAGCAAGATCCAGAACGAAAGGAAATGGAAAATGCTTCCCCCTTGTTTCGTGGATGAAGGCGTATCAACTGACACCTCCCTAAAAGCAAAGACGTCCGCAGAAAAAGCACCGAAACGTAACGCCTTTTTGACAAACCCTTTGCCATTTGTACACTTTGCTACCGATTGGCTGTGGGATTCTAGAAGCAGGGGATGGTCCTGCCAAACACGACACACATCGCTGCCAGTCTGTCACACGCAGGTTCTGAGATGGTCCGCCTTGTATAATGTATTCGTGGCTTGAAGGACCGAAAAAGGGTGCCGTCAGAACATGCATGCCGCCCGAGCTCGGTGCACCAGCGCCAATGTGAACGGAGCTGTATGTATTAGACGGTCACTTGACAGCGGCCATGAAATCCGACACTGAGTGTGTGCCAGCTCACCTGCCAAATACCAGTCCCGCAAAATTTTAAAAAGGGGTGGTCAGCAGTAGGACCACCTGTTTGGGTCCTAAGGAGGGCGGTTTTTTTTGCAGGAAAAGATAAGTCCGGCTTAAAGCAAAAAAAAAAAAAAAAAAACACGAAACAACATCTTAAAAAGTGCACATTAACCTGCCGGTTAAAAAATAATGCCCTAAACCAACCGAAGGTGATGAAGGTCACCCGGAGACTTGAAGAGTAAGGGATGGTCCCCGCTGAAAACAAGATGAAAAGCAAAACGAAAACGTTCAAGCGGAACACACAACAGAGCATTTCCGGAGTTCGGGTCTTGCCCCTGGTAAATGATTATTGTTCCTCGCGTGGGACAAGCTTCTCTGTTCGGGGCTTCCCGCAGTACGTTATCTTTCTCATGTGCAGCCGTTGTTCCGGGAATGTTCCCTTTAGTACTGCAGTACTACTAAAAAACACTGTCGGCTCTAGAAAAAAAAACCAGAAAAAAAAAAACACAACAAAAAAACGCGACCCGAGTCTTCTGAAAACCGCCGTAACACGCCCCACCGGTGAAGTTGACTTCCATCGTTGGAAGTTCCGGAATGCTTGAGAGGACTATCGAGTTGAGCCCGCCTGCGGACGCCGGGCTCTGGGACAGTGTGTTGGGCACCTCTCCGAAGGGGCCCAACACACACCATTCTCAACCTACACGCAGATATACCTCGCAGAGTAAAAGGCCCCGAAAGGTCTCCACAACTTGCAACGGGAGGTAGTCCCTCTCACCTGCACCTGCTGATCGAGTTCGTCGGCCTCCCGTTCTTCTTGCCGGAGTCAGGCAAGGGTTTAGATCTGCACGAGATCCTTCCTCGAGCACGCCCTCGCGTCATCCCCCCCCCGACTTGATGCTATACCAGACTCACACCGCAGTCCTGTCTGCAGACACTCAGGTTCCACGCTGATGATGGTCCGCCTTATGTGTCCGTGGCTTGAAGGACCGAAACACGGCGCAGACGGGACCAGTGCGGTGTTGAGCACATACCCATTCCAAGCACGTTCTTGCAACCCCCCCCGACTTGATGCTATAGCATCAAACACATGAGAGGCAAGTAGCGCCTGAACACGAAACTAAGATTTCCCCCCCGAAGGATTTGTCTGCGTCTTGTTATGAACGACAAACGCGAAAAACAAAAGACGCCGCATGAAATGGTAATCGACGGTGTAAAAAGACAAAATTTCACCGCACCGATCGAAAATCATGAGATACAAAAAGAGAGAGGGACCGTCCCTTCCTTACGGAGTCCTGCTCTCCACAGTTTCCCCTTTTTTTTTTGAAGAAGACTTGCTCACATCAAACATTCCATGAAAGGGGCAGTGCTCTGCCCAAACACTAAAACTAAGGCTCCCCCCCCCAGGCATCTTGTTAAGAACCATCCATCCATCCATCAGCCGGCTGACCCCCCCCCCCCCCCCCCCCCCTCAGGCTATTTTCACTGTGGAGGGGGGAGACGCTACCTGTCACACTCTAAGGTGGTCACCACGGTGGGCGGTCAGAAAAAAAAAATTTTTTTTTTGCCCCAAATACCCCAAATACCACACTTTGGAAAATTTTTGTGGGCCCACTTTTGGCAGGGAATTTTGACCATTTCACCTTAGAGAATTTGACCACCCAGCCTCCAAGGCAACTGCACGACGCACTAGTTATGGAGTTTTGCTAGTTATTAACTAGCTCAATGACTAGTGAAATTTATAACTAGCACGAGCTAGTTATATAACTAGCTCGTGCTAGTTATATAACTAGCTCTGCTAGTTATATGACTAGCTCTGCTAGTTATATAACTAGCTCTGCTAGTTATATAACTAGCTCTCCCAGCAGAATAACCAGTGAAATACAGTGAAACTGCATTGAGTTGAGTCAAAAAGGACGTGTATATCACTCGGACTAGGTATCCTGGCCCGCTTTTTCTGCTATCTGCTCGGCTGTCTCGGTTGTCTCTTCGTTGTGTTCACCTTAGCGGAACGGTGAAGCAAGAAGCGTCTTGAGGTAATCGATCTGAACAGAAATGCTTTACAGAGCTGTAGAAGGAGACAGATGGTCGGAGAACAAAGCTAACACCGCTCTCTCCCCTCACAGATGGCGTTTCTTCATGTGCGAGTCTCTTAGTCTTGCGGAGGAAAAGCTCTCAAGACACAGAGGACACTTCGTCTTTGTCAGTAGACTTGCATGGTTGTACAAGATATGTTGGCTCAAGCCACGTTTTAGTACAGACTTCGCACAGGCGGGACAGTCTTCCTTGCACTCACATGTCACGGCAGGGCGGTGCTGAGAGTCGTAGTGTGCGTACAGACCGTACACCCGACTGAAGCTCCTTCCGCATATGATACAAGAGTGCGCCTCGCCTTCACTGCTATCACTGCTTTCCGATTCAGCCACTTCGGCGCTGTCTTTCTCTCTCTCAGGAGGACGAAGCTTCCAGGGGGCTTCCTCACAAACGCAAAACATTATTTCACTAGTTTCAACACCCGGGGTCGCATTGAATTTTATTCCCCAGCGCGTTCTGCGACCTACGTGCGCACCAAGGCCCAGATTTTTGAGACGCGCAACTAAGTTTGTCGTGGCATTTTTCCCCCTGTGAACAATGCAGATGCAAAAATGAAAAGTGTCGTACTCAAATAGTCTCGGTATTCCTGCTGCGGGGGGTGTAAGCTCCGGTAGTGGAGTGCGTTGACCTTTTTTGTCGAAGTGTTTGTGCTGAAGCTCGCACACTTGCAAGTCACGTTCCATCGTCTGTTGAGACGTGCACGCCACCCATCGTTTGCGTTCACCATTCATCTGCTCGAACGCTTCATCAGATGTCACCAACCGATGGGCATCCTGAACATCAAACCAGTGACTCATACTGTGGGCATAAGCTGAACGAGTGACTCCGGGATTGGCCCACTCCAGCACAAAGATGAGTGCGTGGTAGCTCAGTAAACTGAACAAAAAATACTTCACAATTTGGCTGTCTGGAGTGTCTGCGTAAAAGAAGCGCACAGGTATGTCCTGATAGCGAAAGAACACGAGAACATCCATGAGGGAACACAGTGTCAACTGGTTCCCTTGCGTTTGCGCTATCAGGGCAGCCAGCAGTTTGCGTGCTTGGGAGCCTGTCATGTTGTTGCCAATGCTGCCGATGACAGCGAGCTCTATCCCTGCTGCGTGCGGAAGCGTCTGCACAATGAGGCGTATCATCCCTTTCACGTCGTGCAGGGCCGGGGTCATCGTGAAGCACGGTTGCAGGAACCGTTGCGCGATGTGGCATGTATAGCCGGCTGCATGCATCTCTTGCAGGCTGAGCCTCTCGCAGGCGTGCAGTTGCTCTAGCCAGTCACCGGCAGCCGTCGTACAAAACGCACTACGATGGCCAGAACGCCGTGGCCGTCAGCTTTTTGCGGAGCCCGACACCGCGGAACACCAAGTCGGTGTTCATTTTCACCCGCAGCGAATAGAGTTTTGAGCCAATTGTTTGGGTCTGGTTTTTCAGCGCCTTGAGCGCAGGAAACTTTGCGGCAATAGCCTTGCCGAGGATGCCATTCTTCGTTGACAACGAGAGACCAAAAAGCTGTCCCACCAGTGCCTTCAAAGGCACGTGTTGGACCTCCTCTACCTCCTTTACCATCAAAAACAACTCCACGAAGTCTTCCACGATGTTCGCGTCCGTCCCGGCATTCGCGTCCGGCTCCAAGTCGCCGGACTTCTGCTTCTTCTTCTCGGGTGTCTTCGCCTTTGTCTCACGTGCGCGCTTGCTCATTTTGATTATTCGTGTATATCAGCTGTGGTCGCCGTTCAGTGGGCAGTATTTCAGTGCATTTCTCCGTAAAATACCATGAGGAGCAAGTTACAAGTGAGAGAATTTGCATAATAGGAGCCACGATGCGGCAGCCTCGGCGCATAGCAACCCAGTTTCTTCCTTCACGATCCGTATCCGCTCTGCGCATGCGTTGAGTGATAGTCCCAGTCGCGCCCGGTTCTCGGCAGTTAGTTCCCATGTGCCCGCAGAGTTTCTGCGTCCACACATTCATAGGAGTGCATCAGACGAAGTATCGTGTGGAACATTCTGATTTTCCACGGCCTCAGTTTGTAACAACACACTTCCCTTCTTGGTCCTGCTGGCACATTCCCTGCGAGGCTGCTGTTTTCTTGTTATTTTGTGTCTTTCGAGCTGTGGTAGCTGTTTAGTGATGGTGTATTTCAATGCATTTCACCCGTAAAATACCCTAGGAGCTAGTTATATAACTAGCAGAGCTAGTTATATAACTAGCACAAGCTAGTTATATAACTAGCACAAGCTAGTTATATAACTAGCTCGTGCTAGTCACAAGTTATCAAATATAACTAGTTATAAAATAACTAGTTATTTTCACAAGTTATGTACCTTACTAGTGCGTCGTGTGCACTGTAGAGGGGGGGGGGGGGGGGGGGGGGGGGGGGGTCTGGTTTATCCGGCCATCCGGCCAAAGTGGCTGATCCTTAACAAGAGCGCTGCCCCCCCCCCCACTCGCCAACATTTTGCAAAGCTCCATCGGTTTCCGTCCCTATCCTCTCCAATTGCCAACCTATCCTTTGCTTCTTTTTCATTCAGTTATTATTTTACATAAGCGCACATAAGCGCCAGCTTGAAAGGAAATGCTCGACGATGCTGTCCGACAAAGAACAGAAGGGATCCCAAGTGCTGTAACTATCGAACGTGTTGAACGGACGTGAGGTGATGCGGGTCTACCCCTACACGACAAATCACACAAAACACAACAGGCCAAAGTCCTGAATGAGAAAGCAACACACGGTGGTGTAAGCGAAGAACAAATCAGATTGTGTTTGTATTGTATTTGCCCCTTACCTCTATATTTCCTCCCTTCCATTCGGAGTCGAAGCAGCAACGTCGAGTATTTGTCCCTTTTTTAGTCACTTCCGGGCCGCGTCGTTGTGCGCTAACCCGGTCCGCCCTAACACATTGGAACTGCATCGCGTCGCTTGCCGCTGTCGATCACGGCGCACCCACGTTGCACCACGGTCTACCGGGTTGATCTGTATCTCCTAGCGCTGCATGTAAGTGCCCGGTGCTGCCTTTTCACGGTGTAGCAGGAGGGGGGATGGACGGTTTAGCGAGGGCGGGAACTCGCCTTTTGCGCGTCTGTTCGCGAAAAGCGTCACTTCCCTGCCCCCCGGATGTGTGTTGCCAGACTCACACCGCTGTCCTGTCTGCAGACACTCAGGTTCCGCGCTGATGATGGTCCGCCTTATGTGCCCGTGGCTTAAAGGACCGAAACACGGCGCAGACGGGACCAGTGCGGTGTTGAGCACATACCCATTCCAAGCACGTTCTTGCAATCCCCCGGATGTGTGTTGTCGTCCTGTGGCGGCGTGTTCCGGCGCCTCTCGCCCCACCTTTCGTACGGACGCGTCATCGCGGCGCGTCTGCACGGCTTCGTCGGGGTGGACGCGCCCGGGGGGCGTCCACCCGACGACACTTAACAGGGCTCGTTGCCCACTACTGTGGGGCTCCCCTTATACCTGAGAGAAAACAACAATGCCCGAGCAGGCCTTCAATGAGGTGCATGCCACGGCAAAGGGGGGGTCTCTGTGCGGCTCGTGCCGCCCAACCTGATTGTGTATTACCCGTACTTGTATGACATTTTGTCAGACAACCCACCCATCCAAACAAAGGTTCTCTGTCGCTCCTTATCGAAAAGAAGACACCCGCCCCGCAACAAAATTAGCAATTCTGACCCCGACCGGGGGAAAAGGGCCTAAACATGCAAGTCCTGGCCACCAAACACACCCCCCCCCCCAAGAAATTGTCCTCAAATTGAAAATACTCTGAACTCTCTCGACGGCGAAGAAACCCACAGATAGCGCTGCACAAAAGAGAGTTTATACCCACCCTCCCCCGCGCCAACCAAACTGCACCCGCACAACGTCCAGCTGAGAAACAAATAAAAAAAGGAGCCAAACATATTAGCAGGCGAGTTCTTTTTGCACCCTTCCCCCCTCAACTTCTTTCTTCCCACCCTTTCATTTCCCCGACACCATGCATCCACCGATGAGCTCCACCTTTGCATTGAGTGTGGGTGTGAGGATCACCGGCCGAAGAAGAAGACGAGTTTAGCTCCGAGGGAAGAGCGCGACGGGCAACCGCAACAAGCTTGAGTCCAAGTTTTAACCCGGCCCACCTGTCCCCTGGAAATGCAACGAAATGCCTGCCGCCGTTAATCATCATCGGTGCAGCACGACACTCCATCAGGTCCACCCCTATCTCCCGGAGCTGCATATATTTGCCTGGAGCTGCATTTCGATGGTCTATCACAGTCAGATTATCTGCATTCTAACCCAAACTATCAGAGCACGTGCGAAGAATAACCGCGGCGCCGGCGATGCAGATTATCGCACAGATTCTTTGCATTCTAACCCAAAACTAACCCAAACTATCACGGTCTATCAGGAGGGGGGACCGGCTTAAAGTTAGCTCAGTTCCACGACCCCGTCCGCTCTGCCCCTGTTGTTGACCGCCTACGGGCTCTAGTTCAGCGCAAGCGCCAGACCGTAGGTACACTGCGGGAAACACAACAACAGCCCCCCCCCACAGTCCCTCAAGGGTTCATTCCTTTGCTTACGGAGTCTTTGCACTCCCCTGTTTATCTCTTCTTTTTCTTCGAAGACGACCATTTTTTTTTTTTTGGATGCCGCGTGAACCCAAGCATGGGAGGCAATGGTCTGCCTCAACATTTAACAAAGCTATCCCTTCGCCCTACCCCCGGTCAACGAATGTGCTCTCGTAGCAATGGTGAGTGTCAGTGGAGCTGAGAACAGCAAGCCTGACTACGCACCATATACTCACATGACTGTCCTGTCTGTCAATGCCCAGCCGCGATGGATGAGGTTGCTGATATATTATAAGGGGCGTGTGCGCACACCCGATTCACCATTTTGGCCAATTAGTCTGGTTCTTAAAGAACCGCCCCCGAAAACGGAAGTGGTGAGAACAGTAAAACAATTCAAGGCGAGCAGACAGGACACCTTGTGGAGTACACACGCCCTCATCCCTCCCCAACAGTTCGGTAGACGGCGAAAGCACCCCTAGTTTCGCATCAGCTGTCCCACTGTCAATCCGAAAAGGCTCGATGTTTTATATTCTTCTCTTTTTCTGTTTATTTACATCGCACCCGTGCTCGACAGCTTCCCTCGAGGGGTTGAACCGTCGACGCTCATCTTCATTCCATCGGGCGAGCCTTCAATTAGCCGGATGAGATGAAAAAGCGAGGAGCCCTCATGTTTCGTTTCCCCTTTGTGAGGAAGTTGTCGGAGCGCCTTTCTTTTTTTTTGTATAAGCACCCGCTCTGTAGGAAATGCTTGCGGAGACTGCCAATTGCGAAAGATCGAAAGGAGGCAAATGTGCTGTAGCCCCACACGAAACACAGGTAAATCTGGGTTTGGTGGCGGGCGTAAGCGTTCAACAAAAAAAGACCCACTTTGTGGTTGTACTGTTTTCTCCCCCCTCTAGCCTCCTTCGAAATGAGCACAAGGCAGTCCCTCGAGTATTTCCCTCCTTGCAAATAAGCAAAGTCGCCCTTAGTCCCTGGAGTATTTTTGGTGAGATGACTTTGAATGAGGTCTACATCGAACGAAAGCGTGCCGTGCGAGGTGTGGGCCGTATCAACAACAAGGCAACTTTCACATGCCCCGTGCAAAGGCTACTGCAAAGCTGAATACGACGGCAGTTCCTTGCACCATGATATGGAAGCGGCAGCATTCTCCTCACTTGCTCTGTGCAAGCGTACGACATGAACGACGTCCCCCGGAATGGGAAAAAAGCAGTGCTAAGTTTGTGTGCTGAAGCGAACTTACGAAGAAGTGGAAAGACGTCGCGGGTCCCGGCGGTAAAAAGCCACCCGGCCGGAGATGACAGCACGATTACCTCGGGACAACTCTGGTGTGTGGACAACCTTCACTCCAGAAAAGCTTCGGAGACACAAACAGAGCACGCTGGTTCCCAGAACGTGTAATTTGACGGGAGGAGGGGTGTCTATTAAACTCAGCCAATTCACCTACCCCCCATCGAAAGCGACCCGAGCTCGATTATTTCAGATTCTGATGTTGTTGCATTCTAACCCAAAACTATGAGGCTCCACATCGTTCGATCGGGCAGAGTGAGTTCACTCATTATAAACCTTGGCAGAACTGCGCGACTCGTGCTGGCGTCGAGTTGACCCTTGACCGGTGTGTCTTCAACCGCTTGTTTTGGTCCGCGGCGGCTTGCGCTAAACAGTTCCCGAAACACCGCCCAGCGGCGTTCGGCTGCGGCCGGCCTTCGACGATCCTACCTTAGAAGTTAGTTAGAATTGACTGCCCTGGATTGGATACCCCTCTTCCCACCTCTCTCTCTCTCAAACTTTTCCCCACCCCAACTTCCTGAGTGCGGAACGAGGGCTGCTGCTTGTAGACGTGGCCTCGCGCAGAAAAAAACGCTAAAAAACGTGTGCCGAAGCTCGGCTTCGCACACATTTTTGGCACATGGGGTGGTTTCGCGTCTGCTCGGCGTGATTCTTGAACTCCAGTTCAGCAAAAGAGGTCACACGGAGACCCTAAAATCCCGGAATCTCAAGCGAACTTTTTAATCTAAAAGAAAGTATAAGCAAAGTCGCCAGACATCAGAACGACGTATATCGTCTAAATCGTCGACCGCACGAAACAGAGCAGAAGCTTCAAGCGAACTTTCACTCTGAAAAAAGCATGAGCACTGTTACAGTCTGAGGCATCCTTTTCTCCCCAACGACAGCAAAACAGTAAGACTAGCCCAACCTGTCGCCTTTTTCCTTTTTACTCTAAGTAGTACTGTTGACTAGAGGGAACATTTCTGGAACAACGGCTGCATATGAGCGACGAAGCCAACCAAAAGAGCTTCTACAGGAGGTCCCCACCCCAGAGAGGATCATTCCATGTACCGGTGCCTTATCATCATCTTCACCATCATAGGTCAGTTGATGCTGATCGCCCGTTGTTCTCGTCCATCGGTGCAACACCCAACTCCGAAAATGTTCCTCTCAAGAGAAGGCAACCCCGGCAGGAACCGTTGACGACATATCTCGAGTATGTGCTGCTCCGAATCCGGAACCTACCATTTCCTCTTGTGAAACGTGACGTCTACGCAAGTTCCTTTGTTTTAAACTGCCGAAAGTGCGAACTCAGCTGTCCCCCTCTTTGAGCCGGGGGAACGATTTCCAAAGGAACCAGTCTGAAAATAAAAAGACTCAAAAAAAAAAAAAAAAAAAAGGTTGCACCTGCCTGCATCGCGGGCGATACTCAGCCGCCAAATGCAAGGTCGACAGAAGCACCTGGCGAGAGGGTGCGAAGCGAAAAGTAGTGCTTTCACCTCTACAACCATGGATTGTTTTTCCTGACCCCCCCCCCGAGTCGGACCACTGCGCTCAGGCAGAAGAACAGAGAGGAGAAGTAGCTGTGCCCAGCGGAGACTCTTTTTCTATAAAAGAATCTTCGGGCTCGCGCCTGGTTGTCAGGGTAAAAACAAAACAAAAAAACAAAATGAAAACGTCGAAAGACGACGAACGCTCGTCGCAATACAAAAAAACTTGCGGTGATGCACCGCGATGACGTGCAACCTTCAAGGCGCTACAGATCCAGCGCCCTTCGGTTGAAGGCGCTTGCAGAAGTCGTTTTGCCCAGGAGGGAGATACAACGACACAGGCCCCCCTCACCTTTCGTGAGGAGAGCTCGATTTCGTGAGGAGAGCTCGAAGCTACTAGACCCGAAGGGCGTTGCCCCAGCATCCGAAGCTTCAAGCATAGAAACTCTGAAGCACGTTCTCTTTTTTCTTCTTCTCTGGTTCGCCATCCCCGACTTGGCATCGGCTGAGGGCCACAACCACTCCCGCTTAATTTATCTTCCCCTGTGTAGATATTACGACGAGGAAGTCTTCGCGGCGCACCCGTCAATCTTGTTGTGACAAAATGACACCTTGAAATGGATTGGCTTGGCGCAGTGAGTGTTGACAAATACATATCACGCGCATCTTTCCGTTGTCGTTCGCCGCCTCTGGTTTTCATGTGGTGCTGCTGAATTCCACGGTGTCCCTGAAAATCGACGATTCCCTGATTCACTGCACCGCGCTTGGGGAATATTTTCTCCTGTGGCGGTCGGTGTGCAATTTTTTAATCGCGCTTTGCTTCTGAGAATGCACGGGCACGGTTTTATTGCAGTATTCTCCTGCGAATTCACGTGCACTTGACACTGCGTTCTTCCTGTACGCCCGTGCGTTGTGCAGAAGCATTTCCCGTCACAACACTCATGCGTCAAGTCCACTTGTCAGACAGACTGCCTGGTGCACGGCGTTCTCTTCCTCAGGCACCCACTCCCCCTCCATCCCCGACTGTCCGCTTCTACTACAGTTCTTTAGTGCGCCTTCTCCCCTATTTTTTCGCTCGACGTGGTTGTGCACACTGCTTGTTGTAAAGTGGTACCGGCGCGGATATCGAGAGTTGGAGGCGATTCGCGCGAAGATGCTGCCCGAAAAGAGGAAGCGACATGCCGCGGCCTTCATCGGGTGCAGGGGACAGGCCTCCATCCGGAGTTCCCTCCCCCCATGCATGAGGCAGTGTCCTGCCGAAACATTAAACTAAGATTTTCCCCTGCAATGTCGCGTCCCGACTCGCGGGTCTCGGCCTCCTTTAACTCAACCCACTTCGCTTCCGGGAGTATGCCAGTCTTTTCAATAATAACCTGCAAAATTGCGGTCCTACTGGTCTTCAGGGGGCAGGGGAGTTTCTATCTTGAGCGAAATAAGGTTCTGTGTGTCACGAATCCCTTTGTCCTACAAGTCTGTGGCCAATTACGCAGTGGTCCACCAGGTCAAACTGTCCGGTCAAACACGAGGTCGTATCCGGCCCACCGTGTACGGGTCTCCAGGCGTCCACCACGGAGGAGCCCATGAGAAAGTCCAAAGTCCTGCTGCTGGTAAAAAATAACGCGGTACGTCTTCGCCAGGTTTTTTTTGGTCGCAGAGGCTTGCTCATCGAAAGTAAAAAGAGTATTCTCATCTTCTCGTGGATGTTGGGCAAGCTGGAAACAATTTGCGCCCGTAACAGCTGGAACGATGCCGTGCCTGAATATCCGCACGACGTACCCTATGTTCAGTGGGAGTTGAGATTCTCTGTCAAGATGCTAGCCGCCGCCATAGGGCGGGCTATTGCCAAAAGGAGGAGAGCCCGCGAAACAACGTGCCAACACACGCCTGCCAGGCGGTCTCGTCCGCCAGTCAGAACGCCCCCGGCTGCGCCACCATCGGTGCAACAATCATCTTTGACAGGGCCACGGCTCGCTCCGCGCCCACGGCGCAACGACTTGCGCCCGCCGTAGTAGTACGGGATAGTAGTGGGGCGACCGGATACTCCTCGGAGAGATGGTCCCTGCACTCTAACTCGTCTCTCTCTCTCTCTCTTCTTTTCTTCACTGTTGGCTTCGTGCAGAAAAAAAGCGGAAGGGCTTTTCTCTCTCTCTCTCTCTCTCTCTCTCTCTCTCGCGCTCTTTTTCTTTTTCGATTGAAGTTCTAGTTCCCCCATCTACTCCGGGTGCATGCATACTACATGCCCGACCGTCTTCGTTCTTTCGAAGGCGCATGTCGCCACAGCATCAGACGGAAGGTGGCTTGGTGTATCGTGACTCGTTTGTATTGCTTCACCTTTTACTGTGCTTTTCCACGTGCCGTGTGTCCGTGGGCGCAGTTCTTGTTTTAGCGTTTTTGTTGTTGTTGAAATCTTGAGTGCTGAAACGTATCCTGTGCGACGCGCATTTGCAACAACGATACTCTCGAGTGTCGTGCGCGCGGAAAAATAAACAAGAAATAGCAGCCGGAGATCTTTGACCTTTCTTTCAGCAGTACATTCGTACTGACGGAAGCATTTCCAGAGCAACGGTTGCACACATGAAAAAGAAAAAAACCGAGGCCAACGAAAATGTGCTAGGTGCAGGAAGCCTCCCCAGAGAGGTTTACACCCTGTACATGCCGAGGACAAAAACTTCTGGCCTATCATTTCATCACCTTTGGTCAGTTGATGCTGATCGTCCGTACTTCGTTTATCAGTGCAAGCCCCAACTCCGGAAATGTTCTCTTTTGGATAAAACCCTGTGCATTGTCGGAAATACTCGAGGAGGTCGCCAAACGCAAGAGGGCACGGCATCCAGGCAAATTATGTTGGATGCCGTTCCAGAAACGACAAGAGACCTATTGCGAAGTTGCTTTCTCCCCCCCCCCCCCCTCTAGCCTTCGTCGAGATGAGCATCGGGCGGCACCCATCGGGTATTTTCGGGTCTCTGGTTGTGGGCAACTGCATCGCCAGGAATTTTTCAGACAATTGCCAGGCAGTCCAGAACGGTGGTTCTTCGCTGAACGCCGCGGTCGGTTTCGGTGTGGCCCTGGTCCACGGTTCTTCTCCTTTTTCCAACCCGTTCGGCGAGAAGGTCTCCTCCTGGGTGCATACCTTGTGCTTTTCGCGTCCAGCACAAGCCCGTGGACGTTTTGGAGTTTTCCTATTTTTTCTTGAAAGCATGCTATTGCTGCAGGGAATAGTTGACTAGACCTCTTGAGTATGTGCTACCACGATTTGCGGAGTCGGGTGACCCTAACATAGCCTATAGCACCCCCTTTCCTGAGAAAAAGCGAAGAATACGAGCACCTTCTTTTCCCCACCTGTCTTGTCAAGAGCCGCGATTCAACTATTCCCCTGGTCTTACGAGATCGAAAATTTGCAGAGCGACACTTGTACACGGTTACCCTCCGCCCTCCGAAAGGTTCTCCGAAAAAAAGCTGCGGAAAAGGAGCGCCTCTCGTCTCGCGTCCAGATACGGCTGTGTCATGCTTGCCCTTGCTGGGCGCTCGCGCCCGGTTTTGGGCGAATGCGTATCGAAGCCGTCGGGTCGTTTCAGATAGGGGCCTCAAGCTCGTGCTGCATTAGTGTGGATTTGTCCGTTGACGGAGTGGACCGATGTCTATGGTTGTGGCATGCTTGCTGTCATTGTGCAATGCGGATGTACTGGACACCGAAGTGAGCTTTTTCACAATGCGGATGTACTGGACACCGAAGTGAGCTTTTTCACAATGCGGATGTACTGGACACCGAAGTGAGCTTTTTCACAATGCGGATGTACTGGACACCGAAGTGAGCTTTTTCACAATGCGGATGTACTGGACACCGAAGTGAGCTTTTTCACAATGCGGATGTACTGGACACCGAAGTGAGCTTTTTCACAATGCGGATGTACTGGACACCGAAGTGAGCTTTTTCACAATGCGGATGTACTGGACACTGAAGTGAGCTTTTTCACTTCACCGCCGTAGGTTCCTTCTGCCGTGGTAGGCTCCCTGACTGACTGTTTCTCTGCTGGATTCTTCGAATTGGCGTCGCGCTCGGCTCTCTTCATGCTACCATTCCGCTAGGTAGTGTGCATGGGGGCTGCTGTGCTTTTGTTGCAAGAGAGGTGGACGCGTGCCGCACGTCACCGGTTCACCAAAGGACAAACGCCGACTAATGCACGCACCGAAGAGAGTCGTGTGGAAAAGGGGTGGAAATTGATTTGACCAGTTTGGCGCTGGGGTAGTTCGCCCCACCCCCGACGAAATGGGACTGTGCTGCGGCTGCTGGGGTCGAACCTGCGAGCATTTCACCCGTAAGCAGCACCGCCTTTTCACCAGCGCACCGGGGGGGGGGGGGTCAGCGCTCTTGTTAAGGATCAGCCACTTTGGCCGGATGGCCGGATAAACCAGACCCCCCCCCCCCTCTACAGTGAAAATAGCCTGGGGGGGGGGGGGGGAGGGGGGGGGGGTCAGCCGGCTGATGGATGGATGGATGGTTCTTAACAAGATGCCTGGGGGGGGTGCCGACGCCAGATCTTTTCTAGTCCACCCCCCTCTGTTTTTTCCGTTTGTTTCCGGGGGTGTCCCCTTTTGTTTTTTTTTGGTTCCCTCCACTTCTTTGTTTTGATTTGAATAAAGCACCCGCTTTGAAGGAAATACTCGAGAAGGCCGCCAGTTGCGCATTGCAGAGGAGAAGCCGCGCTGCAAACGCCCGCACGAAAACACAAAAATCTGGGGTGCAGTGCCGAGTGCAAGCGTTCCAACAACAACGCGAAAAAAAAAAAAGTTTGAAATACCGACATTTTGCTGCGTGTTCGGGGTTTCTCCTCCTTCCTTTAGCCCTCCGTCGGAAATAAGCAACCGGGGGGCGGCCTCCGTGTATTTCTCTTTTGGGCTGGTCACGCGCCCGACATGCCTTCATTGGACCGCGTCCTGGCCGTGCTTTTCTGATTCCGCCCTGCCTTTTCGTTGCCGACACGTGCGAGAGCAGCCGCGAAGAAGTTGAGAAGAAAGGGAATGACTGAACGCAATAGGAAATGAGAGATAGAAAATGACTGAACACAATAGGAAATGAGAGATAGGAAGTGACGGAACGCAATAGGAAATGAGAGATAGGAAATGACTGAACGCAATAGGAAATGAGAGATAGGAAATGACTGAACGCAATAGGAAATGAGAGACAGGAAATGACTGAACGCAATACGAAACTCGAGACAGGAAATGGCTAAATGCAATAAGAAATGAGAGAGCGCGCTCGAGACAAGAAATGACTAAACGCAAAGGAAATGAGGAAGCGCGCTCCAGATACTCCAGATAGAAAATGACCGATCGCAATAGGAAATGAGAAATCGTTCCAAACTCCTGGTGCAAGCACCCGTCATAGTCGCCATCTGGGTCACTGTTTTGAGTCCTGTTCCGAGACTCGCTCGCACGGGGAAGTGACGCGAATCACTTGTCACCAAGCTGACGACTGCTGCCCCTGTGTGTGCGCGTGTGTGTCTCTGCTGCCTATTGCCGACTTATCTAGAGCGAACAACTAGGCAGGAACAGCTAGTCAGGCCAAGCTCATTGCACAGAGAGAGCTTGCCACATCCTCGGGTGAGATGTGCCGCCTGTGTAAAGACATTCAACTGTTGCACGGGGCCAAAAACCCCGTGCAGCAAACACCGCAAGATGAAAACCGAAGTCTTGAACCGAGTGCCGGATGGAGAAGCTGACACCCAAAGCCGACTGGTGAAAGTGACAAGTGGGCTATACTTCGATTCTACCCACTCGACTTAAGCACGCGCGCACACACTGTCGCAACCACAGATGCGATATGCGTACCAGAATACGATACCTTCAAGGACCTTTCGACGATGGCCACCCGGAGACCTTGAAACCCCGGAGCCTCACGCGAGCTTTGACTCGAAGAAAAAACGGTTCGTCCCTCCGCAGAGGGAGGAAGACCTATACGACGACTCTCATCAAATGGCGCCGGTCCCGAAAGTGGGTGCCGCTCAAACGATCCGCCGCAACACGGCTCACATACAGCATTGGGCAAAGGTCGCAAACTGTAGTAGCGAACACTGAATGGGTGGACAATTGCGTTTCAACAGCCACTCGCAAGGGCCAGTCCGCGCTGGCATGAACCAGGAACCTCAACGGGAGCAAAGGCATCATCCACGCTTCTAAGGCCCACTACACAATGGACTACTCGACGCTAGTGCCGCTCCAAAGGATGTTCGTGCTGTCAGCCGGTGCGTGTGAGCGTCTTTGAAGTTTCGAGCCTCCGGAACCCCGGGCACCAAACGCTGCGCGGCAGGTGTAGTATTGCGACGGGAAGCGGGGGGAAGGGGTTGTTGAACGCTTACGCCCGCCACTAAACCCAGATTTACCTGTGTTTCGTGTGGGCTACAGCGCACTTACCTCCTTTGAGATTGGAATATTGTTGCGATAGTGGGGAGTCATCGCATGCTGATGAGTACCACTATGCCTGAGGACGAAGAGCGACCCCCCATCTCGAGAGCGAAGACGGAGAAGCGACGATCAACCTCGGCGACACCACGGCAGCAGTATCATTAGTAACAAATAAACAAAAATCCCCGCCCATTCATAAACGGTCACACGGAGACCCTCAACCCCCGGAACTTCAAGCGAACTTTAGCTCTAAAAATAGCGAACGCAAAAGGAAAAGAGAACGGATTGAAAGCAGAACCACCACCCGTAGGAAGGATAACAAGAAAACGTCGAAAGACACCAGACTGTACATCAATCCCGGTTGATTGTCGGCAACACAAGGCGAGAGGAGGGCAACAGGGTCGCCTCCGCCGGGAAATTTGGCAATGAAATGGTCGTTGTCGGACACGGAGAAGGAGCGGATCAGGGCGTGCATCAACTCGATCGAGTACCCCAAAAATGACGTCGAGCGGTCGCTCGGGCTCGCGAAGCTGCAAGGGTACCTTGAAGGCGAGAAGCACGTGGCCTACGGGCTGTGCAAGATGTACCACGCGACGCTGGTGCCGCTTCTTTACAGCATCATCCACACGAAGGATCAAGCCCGGCTCGCGTTCAAGATCCTTACTGAGGTCGCCGGGGAGTGCAGCAGGAAGCATATATCGTTCCTGCTGGTGACGGACCGGTTCAAGGCGCTGATGAACCGCATCGGCGACGAAGACAGGGAGACCGCGGCTCTCGCGTCGCGGGTGATGTGCACGCTGCTGAAGGTCGAAGACGGCATCAAGGACCTCTTCTGGGAGCTGCACCTGCACCAAATCCTGCGCAAAGCCCTCACCGCGGCGCTCTCCGACGTCCGCACGAAGCTGTCTTCCCAAAAGCATCCCGCCCACACCAGCTGCGGGACGGTTCGGCACGTGATGTCGCTGCTGGACCTGCTCACCTGCTCCACCGCGAGCGCGCGGCACAGGCAGGAGCTGTACGGCAGCGGGTACGGGCTCTGCGGGCAGCTGCTGACGACGACGAGCCTGTGCATCAAGCAGGGCGCGGCGGAGACGTTGACGGAGCATTTGATCATCACGGTGAGCGTCCTCGTCCGCGAAAACAAGCTCAACCAGGACGACTTTCGCAAGGAGCCGAAGCTTTCGATGCTCCGCGAGATCCTCATGCACGCCAACCACCTGCCGACCGGGGCGCGGATCAAGCACGCGGTGGAGCTCCTGTACCTGTTCCTGACATACGGCAACGAAGGCGTCGCGAATGTGATCAAAGAGGAGGTGCCCTGCTTCGTCCTCCACCCGGACCTCAGCGCCTTCATGGTCGTCCTCGTCGAGGGGTTGGAGTCGCTCAAACGGCACCACTACGATGTCGACGTCGTCGTGCGGTCGCTGCGCGTCGTGGAAGAGCACCTGGTCAGCTCGGACTGCCTGCGCGCGCAGAAGTGCTACTACTTCCGGAACAGCATCAGCGCGTGGTCGCTGCTGTTTCTGTGCCTCAACAACATCGACGAACGGATCATGTACCAGGCGTGCTGCCTCACGGCGCAGCTGGTCAAAGACAACCCTTGGAACCAGGAAGTGCTCATGGAGATGGGCGGGGTCGAGGTTTGCACAGATTTTTACATAAGCACCAGCTTGGAAGGAAATGCGATTGCTGCCAGACAAAGAACCGAAGGGATCCCAAGTGCTGTAACTACCGAACCACGTGTTGAACGGACGTGAGGTCATGCGGGTCTACCCCTACACGACAAATCACACAAACACAACAGGTCAAGAGTCCTGAGTGAGAAAACAACACACGGTGGTGTAAGCGAAGAACAAATCAGATTGTGTTTGTATTGTATTTGCCCTCTACCTCTATATTTCCTCCCTTCCCTTCGGAGTCAAAGCAGCTACGTCGAGTATTGTTAGTAAATTTACAAACAATCTTGCGGGTCGCCCTTCAATGTATTGTGCAGGCTAGAAAGACGTAGGCAGCGTGTTTTTGGTGGTCGATCAGCCCCCGGAAGGACAAGGAGGTACACTACAAACGCAGACCCGGCAGGGAGAGCGAAAAAAGCGCAAACTACGGAGGATGAAAACGCCAATTTGCACGCTTGTAGGGGAATCAATCGGAAACAAGAAGCAAAATTATCCCGTTCCGCATGGATTCAGTCCTAACTTGGGGGGGGTCTGTCCTTCCCGCCCGACGGTTCGATGCTCGCATCGAACCGTGCTCGTAAACAACGAATCCGTACAATCAATCGCAGACACTATCGGAAATCCTGCTCGATTACAACCTCGACATCCAGTTGGTTGGATTGCAGGTGCTCGGGACGTTGAAGGGCAGTAGTGTGAAGTGCGTCGGGTACAGCTGCATCGTCGACTACGTGCTGCGCATCATCGGGCAGTTCCCAACGGAGTTCGCGAAGATCGTGCAACACCGTTCGCACTCGGGTCCTTGCATGGCGTCGCCGGCGCTGAACGTGACCACGTCCCTGCAAGCGGACCAAGACCTTTCGAGTGCAGCGAACTGGGAGAAGCAAATCACCATTGTGCAGCACGCCCTGTCCCTCATCGGAGACATCGTCACATTCTGCCCCGATGTGAAGGTCCGCGTGATGGAAGCCGAGAAAGGCGACCACGGGTTGCTCCAGATACTCGCTACCGCCTGTTCGTACCTGAACTCGTTCTACTTCACCGCGAAGGAGGCGCGCGAAGGCGCCCACGGCCACCTCCGCGTCCACCTCCGCGCGCAAACAGCCCCCGGGCGGCTGACGGGGCCCAGGGAGGCAAGGGGGTCGGGGCTGTCGGTTCCCATGGACCAGACCGCGGCGCGCTCCCCGCTGAAGAAGATCGGGTCCTTCTTCGTCGAGGTGCTCCTCGGCGTCCTCGAGACCACGTGCACCGCCCTGTCAAGCGTTGTACGACACAGCCACGAAGCCCAGGGGATGTTCCACGGCAGCGGCGGGATTGAGTCCGTGCTCAACTGTTTGCACACCCTCGTCACCTTTTCAGAGACGCGTGGCGGGCATGAACACGAGGCTTGGATAAAGGTCCATCGCACATCGACGGGCGAGGGGATCCAAGACATCTCCTACGTTGACAACGCGCTGTCGTTGTTGCGGCCCGCAGTAGGGGAGGAGGAAGACGGCACGTCCAGCGCAACCATCGGCAAAAGCATGTATCTCTGCCAAAACAGCTGGTTGGTCAACCCTGAGGTCATCGCCAGCCTCCTCCTGATCTTGGTCAACACGTCCGAAGCCAACGCTGATGTCCAACGCGCCCTTTGCGAGCCGAAAGTGAGGCTTCTCTTGCACTACCTCGCCTCGCACCCTTCGCACTTGGTCGTCAACACGACGTTGCTCCTGATCTCTCACCTCTGCTTCAGCAACCCTGTCAACCAGCAATTCTTCGCGACCCCGTATATCGTCCAGAGGCTCCAAAGTCTGAGCGCGGTTTCATACATACAGCTCCTCCAAACAACCGGAACACCCTCCGAGGGACTCGTCATCCCCTGGAACTCGGAACACCTTCACCTCTTGACGCCGGCAGACGGCAGCGTCGATGTCGCGTCGTTCTACGCGTTTCAGTCCCTCGCCTACGGATTCGTCTGCTTGTCGCACTTGTTGCAAAGCCACCCGACCGTCATCACCGTGCTACTGTCAGCACGCGTGCATGTCAACGGGAACTCCGTGAGTTGGATCAGGCTGTTAGCACAGTGTCCTTTGCTTCCGTGCTACCCTATCCAAGACGCGTCGATGACTCTCATCAGCAACATGATCCACGGATGCACCCCGAACCAGCGGGAAGAAATCGTTGACCAGTACATCACGGACGCACTGATCCAGCTGATCGAGCTGGACAGCAGCGACGACGATAGTGGGTGCCCTCCCGAACCGTCCTCGTCAGCATCACGGGAGGCTGAGCTGAAATGGCTGTCCAACAAAGCGTTCCAGCTGCTTCTGAACATGGGTGCGCCGAGCACCAAGCGCATCTTGGCGCAAGTCAAGGCCCTCGTCGCGGTTCTCCCCGACTATCCGGATTTGCCGCCTTGCCCCCTGTCGCCGCCCTCCTCGTCGCACCAGGAGGATCCCTCCGGTGAAGCGTCCGATCGCCCTTCGCCTGAAAACGGCCTGAGCCTCTCGGTTCCCTTGGATTACTACAAGGGAGCCGACGAGGTCGACGTGTACAATAGCTTGGTGAACCGGTTACCGATTCTGAACGGCCTCACGTACTCCAGCGACATCTGCCGCAAGACATGCCTCGACGAGGGTTGCTGGGATGTGATGGCTGCACTTTCGTGCAAACAAGGTGTGGAGCTGGATGTGAAGGTGTGCACCATGTACATCATGTCGAACATGGTGTCGCACAGTCAGATTCTAGGGTGTGAAGCGTATGTGAAGTTGGTGGAGGGGCGGCGACTTGACTCAGTGGCGCAGCTGCTGCTAGAGCATCCGAACGAAGTACGTGGAGAGGAGAGTATCAACATGAACGCGGACTACGTGGGGAGTTTGTTCCAGCTCGCGGCGCAGTTGGTTCTCCGCATCGGGTCGCATCCGGTAGCCGGGCTACCCAGTAGGAGGTTCCTCACGGCCTCCCCGGAGGATTCGCCTCTGCTGCGCTTGGCCCAGCGGGAGATGATCCAACCCACCTCTGTCACGGGTCTCGAAGCTCTGTCCTTCCTGTTGCTCCTCGGCGAAGACGAAATTGTGGCCGCCACTTACCTGGCACAGCCGTGCGTGCAGCAACTTCTCTCCCGCAGTCTCGACGATGCCGCGCTTCCGCAAACAACTGCTCTTCTCGTCCGTAAGTACCTCGTGAACGAGCCCCTGCACGGAACAGCCGTTGCTTAAACTTACTGCGTCATGCCACAGGATGTACCAAAGAGATCGACTACGCCATATACGTAATGCGGCCGGGGGGTTCCTGACGACTTGCGTCGAGATTACTGGCTAAGAACCCACGCACCTGTGCGCATCAACGGTTCTGTTCATGCGTCAACAGTGCTGCGCTTCTGCAAGTAGCCGACACGGTGCTGCTGTGGCTTAACACTACCGTCTGTCCACGCTTCCCCACGGAGAGCAATCGAACGCATCCGAAGTCGTCTGTCTTGCAGCCCTCGGCTCGTGACGATTCTCCGCAAGCTCCGGCGGAGGTTGCTATGCAGCGCGGCCTCTTTTCCTAACCTGACTAACACGATCCCCGTACCGGCTCCGTCTCGGGTTAACATTTACACACACACACCCACCCACACACACACACCGTCTCGTTCTAGCACAGGTTTAACCCCGCTCGCTTCCAGCGCACACAGCCGCGCATACTTCGCGCCTTTTTCCCGAGCAGCCACCACGCAGGACAGCAGTACTGGAGCGTCTTAGACCAATAGCCCCACGCATGGCGGCTTTCGAGTTACGTGCCACCAACACACAGAGTCGGGAACTAGTCACACGCTCATAAAGAGTCAGCATCATTGCTTCGTTCGCCGGGCCGAGAGGAAGGTGCAGGTGCTGCAGCCTCCGCTTTGCGGAGATCACGTATGGAAGTAGCTGCTGGGAGCTAATTGGTACAATCATTGACATGCTGCAGCCTCCGCTTTTAGCGAGTTGCGGAGATCACGTATGGAAGTATCCGCTGGGTGTTCATTTCAAGCAGAGTACAATCACTATCACAGGGGGTGAACGAGAGGTGGAGGGGAGAAAAACAGAAAAGAACACGGGGAAAAAAAAAAAAAAAAACAGGAAAATCATAACATATAGACAGGGCACCGGAAAGCGCCAGCCATGGCTGCCGACGACGGCGGGTTGTTCCCGGTGGCAGTCTTGATCGATGAGCTGAAGAGCAACGAGTTGGCCGTCCGCGTGCGGGCGACGAAGCAGCTGAAGGTGATCGCCGAAGCCCTCGGGATCAACAGAACGCGCGACGAGCTGGTACCGTACATCACGGAGAAGGGAGGAGGCTGGGATGACGACGACGAAGTGCTGATCTGCATCGCAGAGCAATTCGCGGACTTCCTCGATTACGTAGGTGGGCCCGACCATGCAGAAGTACTGCTAGGACCCCTCGAGCAGCTGGTTGGCATGGAAGAGCCGGGCGTGCGTGATCAAGCAGTGAAGGCGTTGAAAGCTATCGTCGGGCAGCTCCCCGACAAAGTAGTCGATCGGGAATACACGCCGATCGTCCTCCGCATGGCCAAGCACGAATGGGCGGCGTGCAAGGCAGGAGCCGTGGCGTTGATCCCGCAGCTGTACAGCAGAGTCCGGTCCCCCGACCTTCGCGAACAGCTCCACAACCTGTTCTGCTCCCTTTGCGGCGGGCAGGAGCCGATGGTGAAGCGAGCCGCCGCGCAGAACATGAGCGAACTCTGCAAGTACGTGAAGGAGCCGAACTTGCTGCCCGCCCTCCTCCAGCACAACACGATGCTTGCCCGCGACAAGCAGGACGGCGTCCGCCTGCTGGTCATCGAAAAGGCGGCGGACGTGGCGAAGGAGCTCGCGAGCGTCCCGCACTTCATCCAAAGCCACATCGTGCCCCTCGTTAAAGAGGCGGCGCAAGACCCGTCGTGGCGGGTCCGGTACATGCTCTGCAGCAACTTCAAGGCTACCGCCGACGCGACCGGCCTGTCGCAGCAGCCGGCTGAGCTCGCGAAGCTGTTCCGCGATCTGTCGGAGGACGACGAAGTCGAGGTCCGGACGGCCGCCGCGCACCAAATCTCCACCGTCGGCGCCCTGCTCAGCGGGACGCGCGAGCTGGCCACCGTCGTCGAGTCATTCAAAAGCCTGTGCAACAACAGCAACCACCACGTCCGCGCCGCGGCGGCCGCGAACATCGTCGGGCTCAGCAAGGTGTTCTCCAGGGGCGAAATCCAGGTTTGTGTTGTGTTTTTGTGGTCCGTGCTCTGTTCCCGTCGTCTCGTGGCTGCGTCTGTGTCCAGTGTCTGACCGTTCCGATCGGTCGACTGTCAATCGACGTACCCCTTTAAAGGCGAGGGCGAGGCCGAAGAAACGTCAAAAAGAACCAATGCTTGCTACTGCGAAGAGAAGTGTGTGTGTGCGTGTGTGTGTGTGTGTGTGTGTGTGTGTGTGTGTGTGTGTGTGTGTGTGTGTGTGTGTGTGTGTGTGTGTGTGTGTGTGTGTGTGTGTGTGTGTGTGTGTGTGTGTGTGTGTGTGTGTGTGTGTGTGTGTGTGTGTGTGTGTGTGTGTGTGTGTGTGTGTGTGTGTGTGTGTGTGTGTGCGTGTGTGTGTGTGTGTGTGTGTGTGTGTGTGTGTGTGTGTGTGTGTGTGTGTGTGTGTGTGTGTGTGTGTGTGTGTGTGTGTGTGTGTGTGTGTGTGTGTGTGTGTGTGTGTGTGTGTGTGTGTGTGTGTGTGTGTGTGTGTGTGTGTGTGTGTGTGTGTGTTGTGTGTGTGTGTGTGTGTGTGTGTGTGTGTGTGTGTGTGTGTGTGTGTGTGTGTGTGTGTGTGTGTGTGTGTGTGTGTGTGTGTGTGTGTGTGTGTGTGTGTGTGTGTGTGTGTGTGTGTGTGTGTGTGTGTGTGTGTGTGTGTGTGTGTGTGTGTGTGTGTGTGTTGTGTGTGTGTGTGTGTGTGTGTGTGTGTGTGTGTGTGTGTGTGTGTGTGTGTGTGTGTGTGTGTGTGTGTGTGTGTGTGTGTGTGGACCTTTGAAGCGCGGGCGATGCCTCTCGCGCTGCTCCCCTTGAGGTTCCTGGCTCATGCCAAAGCGCCGCTGCCTGGGTCAAGGTTGCGTCACCACCCACCTGCTGCGAAGAGATGTGTTACGAAACCGTTCCAAGGAGCCCCAGGTTTCCCATCCAAAAGGGCTTTATCTTCGTCAACCCCATACCCTTCCGTCCGTGCGGGGTTAAGATCGCCGACGTTCGAGTCTCCATGGGTTATGAACATCGTCTGTGCTCCGTGTTCTACTCTTGTTTTCCCGTGTTTTGTTGCGCTCTTCTGTTCTCTCGCTCCGTGTGTCAAATGTTCTCGTGTGTTTCTCAGGCTGACGCCCGAAAGAAGAAATACCCAATTGTACAGCAGGTATCCCTGGTCCCGCTCCTGAAGAACTTGCTGGAAGACGAGTCGTCGGAGGTCCGCCTGAACGTGATCGGCGAGCTGGGCAAGGTGAGCGACAGCGTCGGGTTCAAAGACCTGTCGAGCCAGATCATGCCGGCGGTGACTGCGCTCGCGACCGATCCGAAGTGGAGGGTGCGGGAGGGCGTGATCAACGTGGTGCCGTCCCTGGCGAAGCTGATGGGCACCGAGATCTTCGACGCGGAGCTCTCGAAGATAGTCGTGGGGTGGCTGACAGACCAGGTGTGCGAGATTCGGACCCTGGTGGCGAAGGTGCTGTGCGATCTGTGGGCGACCTTCGGAGAGCAGTGGGCGCGGACCAACCTGCTGCCGAAGGTCCTCGTACTCGCGAACAAGGACAACTACATGCACCGCGTCGCCCTGCTGAACTTCCTCGCCTGCTGCGCGAAGAACGCGAGCTGCTCGGCGGAGCTTCTCAACACCACCTTCCTCAACCTCTTCAACTCCATGGCGAGGGACAAAGTTCCGAACGTCCGCTTCAACGTCGCGAAAGCAATCGATGTATGCCAACCGCACCCCCCATTCATAGGAGTCTTACACTCCCCGTGACCCCTTTACCCTTTTCCTTTTCCCTTTTCTACTTTACACTCTCTTCGAAGAAGACTTGATGCTAGCATCAAACATGCATGAGAGGCAGTGTCCTGCCTAAACATCAAACTAAGTTTTCCCCCCCGGCTTTTTGGGAAAGACTTTCACCTCTTCTTCTGCTCGGTTGTGCGCACTGAGGAGCCACGCCCCTTTTTAGTACTAACAATCTTGCGGGTTGCTATCATTGTAGTGTGTAGGCTAAAAGACGTTGGCAGTTTTGGGGGTTGATAAGTATTCCTTACCTGAAAAAGGCTGACCTCGAATCATCTGGCGGAGGCTCGTACGAGCAGGAGGTGGCTTGACCGGAAGGTTCCTAGCCAGCACACTTACAAAGCCCCAAACCCCGCCGTGCGCACGTTGCCGCCTTTGTTTATACGTCAAGAAAATACGCTCTCCCTCGCACACACAGGCTGCACTACCCAAGTTGGACGCGGCCACGATATCATCCAATTGGAGACCGCTCCTCGACGCTCTCGAAAACGATTCGGACAACGACGTACGACACTTTGCAAGAAAGGTATCACACACACCCACACGCTTTTGGGCTGCTTTTTGACACGACTACTCGCGCGTTCTCGAGCAGCCGAAAAGGACCACAATTCCACGGTCCCTGAGTGCAGAGGCTCAAAGCTGAAAGGGGGCCAAATAAACGGGGACACATCGCACGTTCAAACGACAAACAAAACAGGCACTCGTGAACTGCCCGTAGCCACACGCCCCGTGATGTTGCTCGGAGAGGGATGCCGCAAGTGTTGCTCGCGATTTCCCGTACGTTCCGGGACAGCGCCAGCGCCGTAGGGTAGATTCCTGTTGCGCGAAGAATGTCTGCATGCGATCCGCCTGTGTTCTAGTAACTGCTCGTTTCTAAAAAAAGAAGGAACTAATATGAAAACTGTCCAGGGGAAGGGCAGCATCCCCTTCCCCTCTAACCAAACGCCTGTTTCTTGGGTGGCTTGGCGGCTGTGCTGCACACTTTCTCCATACGAGTGAACGTCGGCGTCTTCGAGAACGTCCTTCGGTCATAATAGTAGCCTAGTCCATGAGAAAGCCCATGCAAATCCGCGTGGTTGGACACCAGGATCTGAATGCTCCCAGCGGCGTGACCCGGGGTAAATTGTTATTGATCCTTCTGTTGTTGCCGGTCTTGAAACACGCAACGTCTTTCTCGGTCAACAAGTAGCTGATGCTGCTGCAGATGCCGGGGCAGCTACCCTGGAGGTGGCGACAGCCTCCGTAATATGCATGACTTGTGCGTACGAGGGAAGTATTGATGCCTGTCATGCAACATTGCGCCACTGAATGGCAAGCACGTGACAAGCGGAGGCGCGTGATCACCAATCTTGTGGGTGGGAGCCGGTTCAGCGCACGAGTCCGCCGGTGGCGGCGTTCGTCTTTATTTCTTCAACTTCTGTCATTCAACTCCGTTCCGTCGATTTTTCTTCGTAGACACAATAGAGATCTCTTTCCCCCACCCGCTCCCGCGACCTCACTTTCACTTCCCCCACAACACCTACCGGCAAACGCAAACTACTGCCGTGCACACAACCTTCCTAAGCATATTTCACGTGCATACTTCTCGTGACATGCACACCACCTCGCCACGTGCACAATTCTGGTCACATGCACCTTCGCATGGACCAAAACCAACATACATGCTGCGCGTTCAAGCGTAGCTTGCAAGCTGCGCGCCTTCCGTTGCCGTGTGATTCCGTCGTCTTAGGCTTTTCACTGTCCTGCAACAAATTGGTCACACTTGTAAGCAAGATGGGTCGCCCTTCTTGAGGAGACCCGAATTCACCAGGCGTCTCCGTTTGCGAAGTTCTCTGACTCCAGTAGGAAGAAGAACGCCTTCGGGGTTAGAGTAGGTTTCGACAGGCAACCCGACTGAGTCAATTGAGAGCTCGGGTCGGACGTTACTGCCACTGCCGGCAAGTATTCCGCAGCGGATGGCAGCCCTCTTCGTCGAAACCTCTTCGTCGTCGGAAGGAAGCACGTTTTTGCTTGATTCCAGGGTTTGCGCGTACAGAAGCAGTGTTACATACTGGTGGGACGGCACACGAGTGAGGGGCGAGTCTTCATACCCAAAGGACCGTTTACCGTACGAACAGCCACCCGTCAAACCAGAGGTATCGCTGTCCTGTGTCTGCAGACACGGGTCCGAAGCTGGAGAAGGTCCGCCCAGAATGCGTCCGTGATCAAAAGGATGCTCGGCAAACAGTTCTTAACAAATGCCAATTTGTCAAGAACAAAAACCGATCGATGGCAGCGTACTATCTTCACTCCCGTTCGATCCCTTGAGCAGCCACAGCATGCAAGCGAATCCCGCGGCACCGGGGTTCAGAGCGACTCAGGGTCCCCATTTTTGCAACTAAAATGTCCTGTATTCGTGGCGTTGCCTTCACCTTTTTCACGATGAATCGTCAGTTGCGGCATTCGTCCTGCATGGCTGTGTGTCAACCAACGACACGCCACCTCCATGAACCTCTCAGGCGTTCTAGCTGCAGGCGCCCAGGTTCCGTGCTGAAACGTTCGCGGACCGAGCCGGAAATTCCCGGACCGCGTCCAAGCACGTTCATATAACCCCCCCATTCTTTGAAGCAGCCATTTTTTTTTTTTTAAATTCTTTTCTGTTTTTCCGAGCCTTTTGCCTCTGCTCCCTTTCACCGGCCATCTGGGCTCTGCTGGGACATCACAAGTCAGTCTGAGAACCATCGATGAGAAAGCAACACTTTGGTGCCGAGTTCGGCTGCTGACATAGCGCAGGCAGGCAGAACGGGTTGGTCGACGGGTTTCCGTCTGGCACGAGGAGGACGACATTTCATCTAAAGCGAGGCCTGAGTCTCCGGGTGAGACTTGGCCAGTAGAATTTTCCTTTATTCGCAACGCGTTGTGAAGGTGGGTTTTGCGGTTTCGGCCATTTCCCACACACTTTGCATGCGGTAGGCCCGCTTCCCAACATGGTGACGCGACCTCTGTCTTTTGTGGGACATGCGCGAAACCGAGTCATGTCTGACGAAAAGGAGCACCAGGCGCAGCTCTGAGAAGCATTTCATCACCACCGGAAATGAATACCGTCGGCTTACGGCATAGGATACTGTATACCCAGTCTCACTGGAGTGCCCTTCCCGGCGAGCTACGAGGGAACTTAACAGAAAGAGTGCCACAACACTATTCTCTCCATACAGTAGTGACGGCCTTATCACGCGGGCGACCCTGAGATTGCCCCCCTCAGGTGACACCACTGTTTTTACCTCTAACCATACTTCACTGTCTTCTGCGAATGCCTACAGAGGTAGCCTTGCCCCGAAGCGAACTGCTTTTGCTTCTGGGCGCTGACTGAGCAGGCGTGTCGACCAAGTCATTTTGCCCGCATTCAGTTTTCACGGTTCCTAGTTTTCAGCGGAATCGCACACGACTCACAAGCGACAAGACACAATGAATAAACCGCCCTGGCAAGCGATTGAGCACCGCTGCTGCATAGGGCATAGCAATTTGGAGCAGCTAGGCCGCGGAAGATTTAACTCGTGCTCCGCTTCGGGGGTTGGAAACACTATTCCTGTCTCCATTCCACGACTCGTGCTAACAAGGAGTTAACCAACATGGCTCGTCGAGGAAATACCTCTGTGGATACCCCACTGACCTCGACGCCAGTTGTGTCCCCAAGCAGCTTGCGCCACATTCCGGATATCCGTAGAACACAGGCTTGGGCTCTGCCCTGTTCAGTCGCCGTTACTAGGAGCATCGCTGTTGCTTTCTTTTCCTGCGCTGAGTGATACTTAAGTTTAGCGCGTAGATCTTCAACAGCTGAGGTCGTACCGACTAAGCGTGTACCACAACTACACAGGTAAAAAGAGCAACTCAACCCAGCAACGATGAGGGCAATCGCATGCGCGGTGCTTTTGCTATGTGTGGCCAATGCGTCAGCTACTGACTCGAAGAGTAACTCGAAGAGTAACTCGAAGAGTAACTCGAAGAGTGACTCAAAGGGTAACTCGAAGAGCAACGCGAAGACGCCAGCACCGAAGGACCCGAAGCAGTGGCCGAAGTGGCCGCAGTGGCCGCAGCCGCCGCCTTACACGCCACCCGCTTACCCAACCCCCGAGCCAGTGCCCACCCCGTACAACCCGTACAACCCGTGGTACCCCACGTGGCCGACGTGGCCGACGTGGCCGACTCCGCCGGTCCCTGTGTGGCCGTACTGGCCGTGGTGGCCGTGGTGGCCGTACGTTCCTCCGACCGCAACATACCCACCGGGGCCGGGTGGTTCACCGCCCCCGGGAACGGGAACGCCGCCCGAAGGGTGCCCAGCATGGAGAACGGTGTTGGGTTGCGGACAGTGCTGGGCGACTGAAGCAGAAGCGGAGTCTTGCGACGTCCCCGGAAAGCCCGCCCGGAACTCCTGCCCGGCTGCGTTGCCGTTTCAAGGTTGCGCCACTTGCCATCCGACTCAGCTGCTTGCTGACAACTGCGTGTGTGCCGCACCCGCGGCACTGTGGCATGGGTGCGGCGCGTGCTTTGCGACCCTGCAGAGCGCGCAGGACTGTGGCTCGAATGGCTGTGAGCCGAACAGCCCGTTCTCGGGATGCTCCACCTGCTTTGAGAACTTTGAGGATGCCTTTGCCTGCCCTGGCAGAGAAGCCCTCTGCCCCGGAAAGGCCCTCTGCGGCACTCGGTGTGTCAATCCCGATGATCTGGAGTCGGAGGACTGCAGCTCGTAGACACTCAAACACCTTTCCCGTTGTCAAACGGTTAAAAACAGCAGACTTCCTCTCTTTAAAAAAAAAAAAAAAAAAAAAAAAAAAAAACAATCAAACGGTTAAAAACAGCAGACATTCCTCTCTTTAAAAAAAAAAAAAAAACGAGAAGGTCGAACGACACGAATCCGTACACCCATACGAGGGCGTCGGAAGCACAACACAAACCGATAAACAGGGAGAAATCCCCAAAATGCGACGAACACGCGATTTCATTTTTGTTCTTTCACTGTCATTCCCTGCCAGCCAACCAATACTCGGTGTTCACCTCTTCCGGGCCGTGTTACGATCAGCCACTCATGAGACGTTCGACTGTATGCCCTTCCCTTGGGCGCCAAGTGTCTAGTCGTACGTATCGGTAGTCGATCCTCCTGGCGGTTGAACGCTGAAAACTCAGCTTTTGTCGCAGGCCTCAGGCTCCTGCCCACACGGACACCCTTCTCTCTCCACGGAGAGAGAACTCTTTCTGAGAAAGAATTTGCGATCTGAACCACCCACACGTCTATCGACGGAGCAACCCGTTTGCTTCGCCGATGACTCCACCCGTTTTTCTGCAAACCCCCGTTTGTGTGCAGCAGACCTTCCGCGTCGTCCGATCCCCGGAAGAACTGTACCCCTGTTTTTTGTGCATTTGGTACTGCTAATCGTACGAGGGGACAAGGGTGCACATGAAAAATTGACCAGCCAAAGCCAACGAAAAAGTGCACACGCGAAGCAAGAGTATTTTGGTTTATCATTTGCTCTCCGGAAATGTCCTTGAACGAGCCCCTGCCTTCGTCGGAAATACTTGGCGTGCTTTTGGTTGTGCACTGCCTTCCCAGCTCTATTTCTCACCACTCGGGTTACTACAAGCTGCTGGATTTAATGACACGTGGCGCATGATCGGCATCCTCCAACGTGCGGGTGTCCACGGAACCGGTTGATCCCGAGCAGCCCTCCGATTCCCGCGAAGGCAGTTTCGAAGACCAGTGTCCACACGGGTCTGCTGCATCGTTTTTTTTTCCACCTGCCAGTTGTTTGGTGTAGTTCACGCTTTCTTTTTCTCCGCCCGCCTGCAAGAAATACTCGAGGGGCCGCCAGTTTGCTACAGCAAGAGTCCTGACAGTGTGCTATAAGCCACACGACCCACATTCAGTGACAGGGTGTACGCGCACCGAAGAATGTTGTGGGTTGTTTCTCCCTGTAGCCTCCGACACCCAGAAGCACCAGACGGCGCCTTCGGGTATTTTCCTTATTCAAATAAGCACCTGCTTTGAAGGAAATCCTCGAGGAGGCCGCGAAGGACCCGCACAAAACACACGCGAATCTGGGTATTGGTGCGGGCGTAAGCGTTCGATTCAAGCGTGGAAAGAATATATATAAAACCCCGGATCTCTAAGCGAGCTTGCACTCTGAAAATAAGCACCGGGCGGTCCCTCCCGAGTATTTTCAGCCAGGAAGGGCGGCGGCCCCCAACCAAAACCGCATCTTCTTCGGAAGTGTATTAACTCAGGACGACCGAGTATGTTTGCCTTCCTTTGCCGTGCCTTTGCATCCTTGCATTTCCCAGTACTACAGTGGCATCGCGTCAAGTGATGAACAAACTATGTACCGACCCGCCTTTTCCCCGCCGTTCCACTTTCTAGCGGTGCTGGATTCCAGGAACGAGTCATCGGCGGGCCAACGAGCGCTACTTGCGGCACGATCGGCGCCAGAATCTAAGCGGCTGAACTCGTCACAAGCTTGCTGGAGGCGTACCTGCTGCAGGATCATCACCAGCAGACATGAGGAGACTTGACAGCTGGATACCAACTTGTTGCCTTCGCCCCTGGATACCCTCTTGCCGAAGGTCACCCGGCTACAAAGTTCTTGAAGAGACAGTGAAAGGACAACCACGGAGTGGACAGTGCGTCCAACGAGTGGGCAGCCAGCTGACCAGTGGAATTTCGACTTTATCACTGGTGGTGGTCCGCACCCTTTCATAGAACCCGGTAAGAACTCAGCACAAACCTGTCTCGACCGAATCAGGCAGGCGAGAAACCCGGCACAAACCCGGAAAGAACAGCACACACAAAACCCCGCAGAAACTTGAGTCTGATCACACGATTTTTTTGTTGTTCGTAGTACCGAAACGTAGGTTTCTCAAAGCGCTTGGGATCGGAAGCCGCAGGCATGCGCAACGCGCATGCGGAAGGTGAACGCGCCGCATCGACCGTCTGTGCAGTGTCGCGCCACATGCAAAGCTTGCTCCGACCACTGCAACCTAGGTCGCCACTCGCTGGTCGTTACTGCTGCTGTCTGCGCTCGGATCGGATCCGTCCGGGCAGCCTCGAGTTACTCGCTCGTAATGTATTGGAAAAATATGACTGGGAGCCTGAGGGTAAACGAAAGTTGACCTTGCTCCCGGCAGCCCGGCAACCATCGCTGCCATGCCAGCGGGACACCGAATATAGAACCCCCCGGACAGGTGAAAACAGAGCAAGTCTAGCAAACATGAGGACCATCGCATGCGCAGTGCTTTTGCTGTGCGTGGCCAACGCGGCAGCGGGTAGCAAGAGTAACTCGAAGAGCAGCTCGAAAAGTAACTCTAAGAGCAGTTCTAAGAGTAACTCGAAGAGCAACGCGAAGACGCCCGCACCGAAGGACCCGAAGCAGTGGCCGAAGTGGCCAAAGTGGCCCCAGCCGCCGCCTTACACTCCTCCCGTGTACCCGCCCCCCGAGCCCGTGCCCACGCCGTACAGCCCTCCCCCGCCCAACCCGTGGTACCCGTGGCCCCAGCCACCCCCTTACACGCCTCCCAGTAACCCAAACCCCGAGCCGGTGCCCCCCCCGTACAACCCGTACAACCCGTGGTACCCCACGTGGCCGACGTGGCCAACTCCGCCGACCCCTGTGTGGCCATACTGGCCGTGGTGGCCGTGGTGGCCCTACGTTCCTCCGACCGCAACATACCCGCCGGGTCCATCGCCCCCGGGGACGGGAACGCCGCCCGAAGGGTGCCCAGCATGGAGGACGGTGTTGGGTTGCGGACAGTGCTGGGCGACTGAAGCAGAAGCGGAGTCTTGCGACGTCCCCGGAAAGCCCGCCCGGAACTCCTGCCCGGCCGCGTTGCCGTTTCAAGGTTGCGCCACTTGCCATCCGACTCAGCTGCTTGCTGACAACTGCGTGTGCGCCGCACCCGCGGCACAGTTCCCTGGGTGCGGTTCTTGCTTCGCGACTCAGCAGGGTGCGATGACCTGTAGCTCGAACGGCTGTGAGCAGGGCAACCCCTTCTCGGGATGTTCCACCTGCTTTGACAACTTTGAGGATGCCTTTGCCTGCCCTGGCAGAGAAGCCCTCTGCCCCGGAAAGGCCCTCTGCGGCACTCGGTGCGTCGATCCCGATGATCTGGAGTCGGAGGACTGCAGCTCGTAGACACTCAAACACGTTCCCGTTGTCAAACTGTGAAAAACAGACATTCCTCTCTTCAAAAAAAAAAAAAAAAAAGAAATACGATACCGAAGGCACTCAAAACCCTTCTCCGTTGCTAAACGGTCAACATGGGTACGCGATTTTACACCCATCATGCGACAAACACACGATTCCTTTTTCTTCCTTTTTTTCCCCTCCCCTGCTGCCAGGTAAACAAACAATATAGGAGGTTGTCCCTTCCGGGCCATGTTGCGACGCCGCCATTGAGACGTTCGACCCGTCCTCGTCTGAACGAGATGCAACGTGGTTTGTCGGGTGTACCCGTCTCGCCAGTTCATTCGCGTCCTTCCTTTCACATGGCGTCCACCACTCGTGGTGGGCTGGTCCTTGTTGCCACTGGGAAAGGAGGGGAGGGAGGGGACTTCTCACGATTTTCCATATGAGGCAATGCTCCCAAAATCCAAACCTGAAACGGCAACATACCCAGTTTCACTGGAGTGCCCGTTCCCGGCGAGCCACGTGGGAACGAACATGACGAGTGCCAACGCTACTCTTTCTATGACGTAGTCTATTCATGATAACCAACTACATATAAAAGGTGTCACGGGATAAGCCGGCAGCCGCTGCTTTACCGACGGAGTGCATGCAGATCCGTGTGGTCCGTGTACTTAAAAGTTCCCAATGCTTAACGGCTTTATCACGTGGGCAGCCCTGATATTACCCCCTCAGGTGACACCACTTTATCTTTAGCCATACTTCAACTGCTCGGCGCGCACTGTACGGCACACCCTCAAACGAGATCTTCGGGCTCTTGTGGGGAAAGTCTTCGTGCGTGCTGATTAGTCCCATCACCACGCCAGCCTTTCTCTGGCCACGCGACTCCGGAAGGGTCACTCAACACAACGATCTTCGGGAATTTCCCAAAACCCCCCTCAAGATACTGTTCACGACAATTGTCCCCCGCCGGGGCGAGAGGCGTGAATTCACACCCCTTGTTTGTTTCTCCTTTCTTCTGTCATGCGACGATGTGGGCTGCCTCGGACACGGAGCAGTCTAACCGTATCTGGGTGAATGTTGGAGCGTGTAAAAAACCTGGAACATTGGGACCTGCGTTTTTGGTCACACAACGTCTGAGCCGACGAAACCTTCTCACACCCTGTTCAACCCGCCTGGTTGGCAGCACTTGCGTGCTGCCACGTGTTTCCGTTCCAGAATTACCCGGCTCGTCGTCCCGTTCCAACAGTCGTCCATTCTTCTTCTTCTTTTTGAACAGGCACCTGCTTTGTATGGAATACTCGAAGGAGGCTGCCAGATGTAAAACTCGAAGGTGGAAGCCCACACGAAAATCGGGCAGATCGGGTACCCGTGTGCCGGACAAAAGCGTTCAAAGACACCTGCAAAGACCCGCCGTAGTTGTATTCGAGGCACTCCCCCGTAGCCTCCGTCGTAATAAGCACCGGGCTGCCCCGTCGAGTATTTTTCCGGACGGCAGTGACGATACCTTGCAAAAGAAAACGCTCGAAGACGTCCGTGCGGAGGCTGGCGCAGGCGAAAAAAACGTTCTGAGCCACACATGATGTCGAACCGTGCGAAGAGTCAACGTCTCGTGAAACCCAGCGCCTGTGCCAGTGTATAATGCTGTACGAGCATCGAGGATCTGGCAGTCATTGCCGGTGCTCTCGTTCTGTAGTTTGGTGCCGGCCATTTCCTTAGGGATTCGTTCCAAAAAAAGAGAAGTCAGAGAGCCTCCCAAAACGATCCTTCATAGCGCCGAGGCGACTGAAAGAGGTCCCGGCGACACAAGTCTTGTTCTTCTCAAAAAATTGCCTGTGTCTCCCGCACGGCGTCTCGGTGTTTCTTCTGTGTCACATGCTCTTCGGATTTAACCCAAGCATCGTCGTAGCTTGCCCAGGGGCATACCCACGAAAAACGAGCGAACTCAAACAACACCCGCCGGTAGGGAAGGCCTGCCCGTAGGAATCGACCATTTTCCCCGGTGAGCTAATCTGACAATTGCTGTCGTTGGAAAAAAGCAGGGTACTAGCTTGGTTGTCTGTTTTCGGTTCAAAAGCAAAACCTGAAGGAATCAACCACCCCCGGGTGGGCTAGTCTGACACAAGTGGTCAACAGGAAAAAAAAAAAAAACAGATACGGGTCTCCCGTTTTCGTTAGCTGCAGAAGAAAGATGCAGCAGGTGCCGCTGTGCAAGTGCACTGGCTCGCCCAGCCAAATGCCCAACCAAAAAAGGCCCGGATCGTAGGAAGACGAACTTCTGCGGAAGCATTCGTCAAGGTTGTCACAATTCACGCACCCAGCGTCGAGGCCCAAGCTAGTACCCGTCAAGAAGAGACTAAAAAAGAGCATTGCAGAAGTGCCTGACGGCTCGTCGCCAACGCTTCTTGCTTTCCTTTTCCCCCTCTTCTCATCCCTCCTCCACCCTCCCTTCATCTTGCGTTGTCTGCCAACGGGCGCACGTGTGATACAATACCGACGTATTCTCTCTTTTTCCTTCTTCCCCTGGGTACTTCTGCGACTGCAATTAACAACGAACTCCCCACTCTTCGCCCTCTCTAGTTCGATTACCCGACACCACCCCCCCAGTCTTTTAGGGTACACGGCGAGGTCCAGCCTCAGAACGCCTGGAGCGAAAAGCGGGTGTGCTACAACCAAAACGCGTGTAGTTGCACACCCGAAAAGCGGGTGTGACACCCGCTTTTTAACTCCAGCTTCTGATGCTGACTCCACCGTGTAACAAACGCGTTTGTCATTATTGAGAAGAGAACAGGTGGCAGCGTATTGTATTGTTCGAGTTGCAGCTACACCGACTACACACGTGCGCACAAAGCAAACCGGCTGTGCGCACTGTAGAGCCACTTCTCTTTTTGTCTTTCACACATTTTTTCAACAGCAGCTACTTACCCTTCGCATTCCATTCGCCGACAAGATCGCTTGGACACTTGTGCTTACAAGCGCAGTGGAACGTCCTTGACTTTTACCGGTGGCTCCCATGTGGCTCCATGCGGTTGGAAGAGGGAAGCGCACGCGCGGGACGACCACTCGCGCGTGTAAGTGAACGGTTCGTTGCAGATAGAAGGTAAAGGCGAGCGTGGAAAGACTCTGCTGGCAAGATCAGATGGAAGGTCTTTGCTCTTTGCGGGTGGAGGAGAGGCTAATGCGTAAAAAAAAAACAATCATTACCAGAGGGATCTTTGCAGGAAGCAAAACACCAAATTGCAGGATCGTTCGGTGAGCTTACCTCTCCCCCGTCTCGAAGCGCCTTCTACAGTCGTCCGGAGACTTCCGCCCTTCCCCCTCCCTCCAAAAAGTGAGAATGGCTGCCTATCAGCGCGCCAGACACGCCGTCCACCCGCCGCTGGCGATAAGTGACGCGCTGGCGCAGAGCTTCGACGCGGGCAACCGCAACTTGCTGTACCTGCGCCCGTGCTTTGTGGAAGGGGGGCGACGCGAGCAGGGACGTGCCGGTGGTGCTGGCCTTGACACGGTACGTCTTCTGCCTGTGCGACGCCGCCGGCGCCGTGTTCCGGGTCAACCTACGGCGACGTCTGCGTCTCTTATTAACAGGGGGATCCCTGCAGCAAGCTAAACACCACAATGTGCAGGTCGTCGGTGGACTTGCCTCTCCCCTCTCCCCTCTCCCCTCCCCTCTCCCCTCTCTCCCCTCTCCCCTCTCCCCCGTCTCCAAGCGCCTTTTACGGTCGTCCGGAGACTCCCGCCCCTTCCCCCCTTCGATTAGTGAGAATGGCTGCCCGGCCGGGCGCTGAAGGCAAGCAGCGCGCCAGACACGCCGTCCACCCGCCGCTCGAGATAAGCGACGTGCTGGCGCAGAGCTTCGACGCGGGCAACCGCAACTTGCTGTACCTGCGCTCCTGCGTGTGGAAGGGCGGCGACGCAGGGAGGGACGTGCCGGTGGTGCTGGCCTTGACACGGTACGTCTTCTGCCTGTGCGACGCCGCCGGCGCCGTGGTTCGGGTCAACCGCTATGGCGACGTCTGCTTGCTCCACCACACGAGCCCCGCGTTCGAGCCGGCGCCGTCCGTTGTTTTCAGGCTCTCCATCCCGGAGCCGGACATCCACCTGTCCATGGCCCCGGACCCCTCCCGCAACCCGTCGGCGTTCGACGCGAGGGAGCTGAGGCGGCTGGCGGCGTGTGTTGACGCCTGCAAACAGGCGCTAACAGGCGCCGCCCTCAGAGTCGCGGAGTGCGCGGCGCCGGAGGTCGACCCCGCCAAGGCGGGCTGCGAGCCGTCGCCCGTCCACCAGCGCGTCGTCGAAAAGCTCGGGCTCAAGCGGAAGGGCCCCCCGCAGCTGCAGCAGCAGCACTTGGGCGGGGACTTTTTGCTGGCGTCGCCGGCGGCGACCTCCGCGGTGGCGACTTCGGACCTGTATCCGGCGGGGAGCCCTGTGCGGCCGCACGGCCGTGAATCTATCGCGCCTCTGCCCCCTGCTGCGGGTTCGTCCAACGGCGCCGAACACGCGCCCGTTGCTGCTGCTGCTGCTGCCGCGGCGCCTGGGCTGCGTGGGGGCAAACGCGACAATGCCGACCCTGGACGTCGCCGATGGCCAGCGGAGAGCCCAGTGGGCTCGCACGGCGCCGGCTTCATCGCGCCGCCGCCCCCTGCCGCAGGTTCCTTCGACGGCGTTGAACAGCCTGCTGCTGCTGCCGCGGCGCCCGGGTTGCGTGGGGGGTTGCGCGACAATCCCGGCGGAGGTGGTGCTCAACGCCATCAGGGCAGGCTGCACGGCGGTGACTTCATCGCGCCGCCGCCCCCTGCCGCGGGTTCCTTCGACGGCGGTGAACACGCGCCCGCTGCTGCTGCTGCTGCCGCGGCGCCTGGGTTGCGCGGGGGATTGCGCGGTAACAACACCGGCGGAGGCGGCGCTGAACGCCATCACCGATGGCCAGCGGTGCCCCCAGTCCGCTCGCACGGCGGCGACATCATCGCGCCGCCGCCCCCTGCCGCAGGTCCCTTCGACAGCGCTGACCGCGAACCCGCCGTTGCTACGACGGCGCCTGATTCGCGAAGCGGAAACCGTGGCGGTCCCAACGGGGGGTACCCCGAAAGCCACCGGAGGTGGACGGACCGGGACGCTGGGGTCGCGTGTGTGCCGCTGGAGAAGCGAGGAGAGCAGCAGACCGATCGTTCCCGTGGCGCACCGAGCCTCGTGGTCACACACACCGCCGCCGAAGCGGCGAATGGCACCGGCCTGGGGCCCGAGTCACAGCGGCGGGGGGCGTGGGGCTCATCCCCCCGCGACCCTGCGCGCACGAGCGCGCTGCGGACCCTGAGCGACGCACACAGGCGCGTCCCGGCACCGACTTCGCCGTGGAGGGGCCCGGCGGCGCAGCCGGCCGCAGCTCCTTCCCCGCTGCGGGCTCGAGTTGCCGACGGGCTGGACCTTCCCGTCTACCCGGCAGCTGCGTGCGGGGCGCGGCACGTTCCCAGCGCCTCCCCGCAAGCCCCGGGCTGGGCTTTCGCCAGTGCTGCGTCGCTTCGGCCCACCGTGGCGCCCGCCGACGACGATTACTGGGTGCGCTTCGTCCGCAAGTGGGAGCAACGAGCTGATCAAGGGCTGCGCGGGTAGCCTCCCCCCAAACGCGGCCGATGGACCCGCCTAAGAGGCGGTGCTCTGCCTAAACATCAAACTAAGATTTTCCCTCTAACGCGGCCAAGGGACCCGCCCGCGCGGCCAGCCGCACTCGCTGTGGCACCGCCGTCCACCGGCCTGCCGCTGCGCGCGGGACGCGGCATGTCCCAGCGTCTCTTCCCCCGTTCTCGAGCTGGGCTCCTGGTACACAAACACTTCCGTCAGTTCAGTCCGCCGTGGTGCCCGCCGACGATGCGAACTGGGCGCGCTTCGTCCACAAGTGGGAGCAACGAGCAGATCAAGGGCTGCGCGGGTAGCCTCCCCCCCGCTAACGCGGCCGAGGGACCCGCCGAAGCGGCCAGCCGCACCCTCGCTGCGGCAACCCCCGCCGGCCGCTGCGTGCGGGATGCAGCATGGCACACGGCCTAGCCCTTGATCTGCTCGTTGCCCCCACTCGTGGACGAAGCGCACCCAGTAGGTAAAATTTGTTGCATTAGTGTGATTGTCAGGCCTTCGACTACCCTGAGCAACGCACTATTCCCACCCAGTATTCATCGTGGGCGGGCGCCACGGTGGGCCGAAGCGACGCAGCGCTGGCGGGAGCCCAGCCCGGGGCCGGAAGAGAGACGCTGGGGACATGCCGCGTCCCCGCCAGGTAGACGGGGAGGTCAAGCCCGTCGGCAAGCCGAGGCCGCAGCGAGGGTGCGGCTGGCCGCGTGGGCGGGTCGGCCGCGGCGGGGGAACAGCTACCCGCGCAACGAGCAGATGAAGCCCCCCACTTGTGTGCGGAGCGTGCCTACCCCAGTAATTATCGCCGGGCGGCGCCACGGCGGACCGAGCTGACGTGCGTGGGTCAGAAACGAGCCCGTCGGCGCGGGATCGCCGGCGGAGATGAGAAAATTCCGTCGTTTGTTCCGCGGCTAAAGAGAAAGACCGAACCCAAAAATAAATCGGTAATAACTGGTAACACGAACCGCGGAAAAAACATCCAACATTGCATCCAACTCAATGAACAAGGTCCCGCCTATCCTTGGGTACGCGACCCCCCAACAGAGTTCCTACCTATCCTGCTCTGACCTGCGACTGGCAGCCTCGTGCTCACGCACACTCAAGCACGCTGTGCCTTGGTGCTATAATCCGGAATATCAGTAGTCCTGTATAGGCCCTGCGGTTACCGCAGAGCATGTCCTTTTACCGGCGTTGTGCTCGCGAAAGGCGAGGTCTGCCAGTTCCGTTCGCGGATAAGAATGAAAGAAGAAAGACCATACCTGATGGTATCACCAAGAGCTGTGTGCTCACTCGCAACCAAAACAAAAATCACACCCCTGCCCACTCTCTCCATATCGTTTGGGCTTGCCGGACTCGCACATTGGCAATTTTAGTTGCATGCGAAGGCAGAAGCCCACCAACCCCCCGAAGCCTCTGCGGTCAACGGGAGACCTAAATACCTCTTAAAACACCGACCTACTGTACCACAAAACAAGCATACTTTAACTCTAAATAGCGCTACCAAGAGGCCCACGCTGCTATTTTGACACACTTCTCCAACAATGCTCGTCAGCAAAAGCAGAGGCCAGGAAGCCACGGCGGGAGAAGCCGGGGGATTAGCTTGCCCTACAAACTGGGTCAGCTGACCGCGATTCCCTGTTTCAACAAATAAAACAAGAGGTCGAAAGACGCCAATCTGTACGCCCATTCGGGATCGTCGGAAACCCAAAAACCACGTATTTCTTCCTGTAGAAACTCGGTCAGCGAAATCGTCGGCGTGGCGTTGGTTTTTTGGGTAGCCATGGCTGCTGTAGACGGCTTGCCGGCTCGGATCGACCAAGATAAGGAATGAGTTGAAGAGGTGACCCGCGGCATCGTCAGTAAAGGGTAAGTGTCGGCGTCTTCAGACATCGTCCTTGCTCCCGTGGCCTGGCCTGACGTGGTTAAACCCTCGCAGGCTGCATTTCAAGTACGGTGACCAGTAGTGGTAACACCGTTCCTGAAGGCATCGCCAAGCTGTTCGTGGAACATGGAATCCAAGCCGGGTATCGCAATTCGTGCGACCAGACAACAGCGAAAGCTCCGGTCTTGCACCCCCACTCTCTACACATCCCATTTGCACTCCTGCTGCGCTCGGGAACTGTTCAAACGAGCAGTACCGAGTTTCAGGTAGAATTCTGGAATCCAAGCTAAGCCCCTGCTCCGTGTATGTGAAAACTATAAAGGAACATTAGGAAAGGAACGTCCAAATCGATGTAACTGTCACTGAGCAAACATTCTGTTTTCTCCCCTTGCTTGTGATAATATGTGCGCATCGAAGTGTCGGCTGCTACCAGTGGTAGTGCGGTCGCGAGTTGCTGTACTTAGTCGTGCCCCGCAGAAGCACGACACATTCTTGGTTGGCTGCATGCATGCTGTGTTATGTTGAGCCGCGGTGGTGTGGTTCCATGGTTTAAGTGAGGGCGGGTTCCCCGGTTATTAACCAACACCGGTTTTGGGAAATGAGCACGTACACCATTGACGGTAACGGAAAAAGTTGCTCGGTCGCTTAGTGTACCTGTTCACTGCTGCACTAAAAAAGAGCTGGTGAACTGTAGAACTTCATAGAAAATTCTAACTAGTCCCCTGGTCGTTTTGTGTTCCCGCCTGCCACAAAAGCGAAGCAAACCAGGACGAAAAGAAAGGACAAGATGAACACGCATCTCGTGGTCCTGATCGGCACCGCGTGCGTGGGGGGCTTGCTGTTCGGGTACGACACGGGCATCGTCAGCGGCGCGATGATCCAGATAAAGAGCGACCCGCGGGAGCATCCGGACGTGGGGGGCTTCGACTTGTCGTCCGCCATGCAGGGCGCCGTGGTCAGCATCACGACCGTCGGAGCCGCAATCGGCAGCATCCTGAGCGGGCCCCTGAGCCAAGCGGCTGGTCGGCGGATCGTCTGCTTGGGCGCCGCCGTGCTTTTTGTGCCGAGCTGCCTTGTCATGGCGTTCGCACAGCGCATCGGGGATCTGCTGTTCGGCCGCCTCATGGTCGGGGTCGGCATCGGGTTCGCCGCGACGACCGTGCCCATATACATAGCGGAAACGGCGCCGCCCGAGGTGCGGGGGAGCTTGGTCACGCTGAACACCATTTGCATCGTGTTCGGCCAAGTCGCCGCATCGCTGGTCGCCTGCGGCTACGACGTGGCGCACACGCCCGAAGGCTGGCGCTGGATGCTTGGGTGGGGCGCGGCCCCCGGGGTCGTGATGTTCTTGGGCTTCCTGTTCCTCCCCGAGACGCCCCGTTGGCTCGCGGCCAACGGCGACCTCCCGGCCGCCGCGTCGTGCCTGCGGTACATCCGCCCGGCCGCGGACCTGGCGTCCCAAGAGGAAGAACTCGCAGAGATCCGAGCATCCGTCGCCGCCGAAGCGGTCACGGGGACACCGACCTACGCATCGATCTTCAAAGACGTGCCGGTGGTCCGCGCTTTGTACCTCGGATGCGGCCTGCAGCTCCTGCAGCAGGTCACTGGCATCAACACGGTCATGTACTACAGCGCGTCGATCCTTCAGTCGTCCTCGAAGTCGACGCATCTCTCCCCGTTCGCCCCTGACAATGTGGAAGCCACGTGCATGTCCGCCGTGATCGCGTCCTCGCAAATGGTGGGCGTCTGCGTCGGGATGGTGCTCATCGACTACTGCGGCCGGAAGACCTTGGTCCTCTCGTCGCTCGCCGGCGTCACCGTGTTCTTGGTCGCCCTCGGGGGCGTGTTCTTCGCGGCCGTGTCCCACACGAAGAGCCTCGCGGCGGTTGCGATGTGCTGCTACCTCGTGTCCTTCGGAATCGGCATGAGCGCGATCCCTTGGGTCTTCAACGCGGAGGTGTACCCCCTGCGCGTGCGGGCGACGTGCGTGTCGATCGCCACCGCCGTGAACTGGATCGCGTCCTTCGTCGTGTCCGCCTCGTTCCTGTCGCTGTCCGAGGCCATCAGCACCGACCGCGTGCGGCCGAAGGACTACCCGAACGTCATCTTCTGGCTGTACGCGGCCTGCGGGGCCGTCGGGTTCTACTATCTGCGCCGGTACATGCCGGAGACCAAGGGGCTCACCCTCGAAGAGATCACGCAGCTCTTCGAGGGCCGGTATTACCGGCCGGAAGCCGCCAAAGAAGAGCTCCTGCGTCTTCGGAAGCACGCGGAGACTTACAACAACTACGCGACGGCAGCTTGAACTTGAGCTACCGGACGGCGATGGCCATTAGCCGCTTGAACAGGCTGGTACATGTGCCATGGTTACAAACGGGCAACCTCCGGAAGCAACCATCTCGGGAAGCATACATAAACAAGGCTTAAGAGACGGTCGCTCGACAACCCCATCTGTTGCACACCCGGAGAATATCGAGGACCCTCGGTGATAGCGGGAGAATTACGAAAAATGGCCGATTGAGCAGGCCGGTGTATTGATGCCGGAGACGAAAGGGAAATATTCCGGGTCATGAAGCAGCTCCTGAAAGAGAGCAGAGCTCGCGCCTTGGAAGTACACGGGTGACGTAAGTGACCTGGCCTACGCGACGGCCCCCTGTTGCTCGATACCGATAGCTCTCGAGCAACGCAACGTGAAAGGTCCCCAAACTGATACCGCTTTCGTTCGAATGCGTCCTCGTTGCGGGAAGGCCGAGGAGTGCCGGCTTTCAGAAGGCATGCTACCAGCAGGCGAAGCAGTGCTTCGGAGGCACGTGAGCGAGACTGTTCATTTGACCCCATGTTAGACTCCTCGGCCCAAGGTAGCGAATGTGGAGGTTGAAATTTCTGACCTGAGGCACCCTCGCGCGCGACTCAACTTGTCATCTGTGATGTCCTTGACTTGCTGCCCAACCACCTGTCTTCCTTGCACTTCGCAATGCCGAAGACTGCTGCCTGGGTGTTCGGGTGAATTCAGTTACCTCAATGAAAGGATTACTTTCATTTCACAAACTAGATTTGACGTTGTGCTGCTGGATTTTTTGTTTACGTGGCTTGTTACCCCGAGCGATTAGTTCCTCACTAGCGCATTTCAGAGCAACGAACCAGCGGCGGTGCGCTGACCTAGCAGAAAGAGGCACTGCGAGAGCCCGTGTTCTTGCTGTCATCTCGTCTTCTTCCCCTCATCTTGTCGGCGGAACCGTCCAGCGTGGCTGATTGATTCAAGTCAGTCCCAAAACTGTCGAAGGCCTGTCCTGGCCCCGGAAACCTGGCCGTTTCCCTTCGCTTCCTGCTGGCTTCATTTCCTTTGGTGCTCTCGGGCCCGGATGATGCAGTCGTCTTTTTTTGAAAGAAATACTCCACCTTGAAGCGGCCCCTTGCCGGGCCTGGACCACTTCGGACAGGCTGGACAGACTTGAGCTAAGGCCACACTGGCAGAACAGGCTATTCCCATTCGGTACGAGTTGTTTTCTTTTACATAAGCACTCCAACTTCACGCTCCCTATCCCGCCTAAAGCAAGGCGAGTACACGCGCAGATTTTTTTTTGCCATTCCTTCCGTTACCGCGTCTACTTAACCTCATGGTCAGAGGTTCTGACTCCTGCGCATGGAATGGACCAACAGGATTCCAGTTGTGTCGATACCCCGTCACTGCCACCAACAGCGACACACATCACTACTACAATCGTCCAAAACGGAGAAGAGAACAGAGAAGGAAACGTGTTTGAACTGCTGCATTGAAGGGCCAGCTCCTGAGATCACCAGCCAGGTGTTTGGGTCTTCCGCTTTCGGTGCTAGGGTGGGTCCATTCCATGCGCAGGAGGCCAGTAAAAATACGTTTTTCCATCCTGTAGCGTGACTGTAGGCCCATCAGTCGCAACTCCATCATCTCCGGCCAATAATTTGTCATTGTGGACATTAATTCCAGGTAATGGGAACCAGACAGCAGCATCTCGTAATCTGAGCCGGACGTGACAAATCCAGTAGTGGACAGTCGCGATCTATCAACCTCGGAAAAGTGTCGACGCCGACGACACTCGGTTGGGGGGTGGAAGATGATGTTCTTGTACACGCTGATCGGCATCGCCAGCATCGGCGGAATACTGTTTGGGTACGACACGGGCATTGTAAGCGGCGCTATGATCCAGATAAAGAGCGACCCGCATCTGTACCCGAAGGTGGGCGGGTTTGACCTGTCCGAGGTGATGCAGGAGGCCGTGATCAGCATCACGACGGTCGGCGCCGCCGTCGGCAGCATCGCCAGCGGGCCGTTGAACAACCGGTTCGGCCGAAAGGGCGTCAACATGATAGCAGCCGCCGCCTTCGTGCCGAGTTGCGTTGCCATGGCCGCGGCCGGCACCGTAGCGGTGCTCCTCGTCGGCCGGTTTGCCGTCGGCGTCGCGATCGGCTTCGCGGCGACGACGGTGCCGCTGTACATAGCGGAGGCAGCCCCGCCCGAGAGCCGCGGGCGTCTGGTCACTTTGAACTCGATTTGCATCGTCGGCGGGCAGGTCGCTGCGTCCCTCGTGGCATGCGCGCACGACGTCTGCAAAACCGAGTACGGCTGGCGCTGGATGCTAGGGTGGGGAGCGGTGCCCGGAGTCATCATGTTCTTCGGGTTCTTGCTCCTGCCGGAGTCCCCTCGGTGGCTGGCGTCGAAGGACAAGGTCGACCTGGCCCGCGCCTGCCTGCAAAAAATCCGGCCCGGCCGGGACGCGGGCTCGATCGAATCCGAGCTGCACGACATCCAAGCCGCGGTGGCCGAAGAGCTGTCGGCCGCCGGCACTTCGTTTTGCACGATTCTCTCCGAAAAACACATCCTCCGCGCGCTCCTCCTCGGCTGCGGGCTGCAGTGCCTGCAGCAGATCACAGGGATCAACACCGTCATGTACTACACAGCGACGATCCTGCAGTCGTCGGACGAGGCGACGGACTTGTCTCCGTTCGACGAGAAAAACGTGTCGGCGACGTGTTTGTCCGCCGTGGTCGCGTTCTCGCAGATGGTTGGCGTGATCATCGGGATGTTTTTGATCGACCGGTTCGGTCGGAAACAGCTGCTGCTCGCGTCTCTGGCAGGGGTCATCGTGTTTCTGTTGGTGTTGGGCGGGGTGTTCGTGAAGACCTTTCCGTTCACGAAGGCGCTCGCCGCCGTCTCCATGTGCTGCTACCTCCTGTCCTTCGGCACCGGCATGGCGGCAATACCTTGGGTCTTCAACTCCGAAGTGTACCCGCTCTACGCGCGCGCCCGCTGCGTGGGGCTCGCCACGTGCGTGAACTGGATGTCTTCCTTCGCCATCTCCGCCTCGTTCTTATCCCTGTCCACCGCCCTCAGCACCGACCGAAGCCACCCGCGGGAGCATCCCGATACCGTCTTCTGGTTGTATGCTTTCTTCGGCGTGGTTGGCTACGTCCTTTTACACAAGTACATGCCGGAGACCAAGGGGCTCGCCCTAGAAGAGATCACAGAGCTGTTCAAAGAAGGTGGTGCGGAGTCGTACCGCCAAGTCGAGGATCCGGCCGAGAATGAGGCTCGGTCTGAAGAGGAAATGGACGACTTCGAATCCGTCGAGTTTGACGCAGTGTGACGTATCTGGGTTCATTCCAGGTCGTGGCCGGATTGACATTGCCAACGCGTGACGTGTGGTGGCCTCAATTTCGGTCACCTCTTTTCCGTTCGCGATTCGTAGCATCCCAACCCAAATCCGAAGTCGTGTTGCATAATGGTTCCGCTGTATGAATTTTTTGGTGGCTGCACCGATCATACCGTGAACCAAGAACCGGCGAGTCGAAGGCCATCGAATGTCTAGGGTCAAAGACTGGCACAGGTTGATCCTTGTCGACGAAGTGTGGAGTTGACGATTTCGCAGATTTGTTGAGCTGTAGGAACTGCGTACAGGTTATGATTCCTAGAGATTGGGAGCTTCGACCCTATCCTCCTCGCTACTTTGCTGCGTGCAACTTGCAGCAAATGCCAGAAAGGTATTTCGCCGGAAACACAATACCACACGAATACCGGACCCGTGGAAGAAATGTGATTGCTAGCCCGCGGTTTTAAGGCCACGGAGTTGCATCGAGTTGTATTCTTCGGTCAACATCGTCCAGATCTGCCGTTTGGGCTCCACCCTCAACTGCACTCGGCTCCTAGCGGCTCATCAACCCTTCCATAGTTCTTGCATGGAGGACAGACCGTCGGACCTGTAGGACAACAGGTACGAAACAGGCACGCGACAGTGTCGTCGGTCCGTCGTGGCTGCAGTGACCCCTGTATTGCGGGCACGGTGCGGGCATCGGGTATCTGAAGAAGGCCAACACGTGAGGTCCTATCCAACAAACCAACGAGCTCCCCGAGCAAACGAACAACCAACAACAACGACAATGGGTCGTCCCCGGGGCACCTCCCCCGGGCAGGCACCATTTAAAAACGTCTTCCGCTTTTTTGACCCACTGTGATCTTTCCGAGCGCACCGCAGACAGGCCTCGTCGTCTTCGATGAGAGTTTCGAGAGGGCGTGTCTATCTATTGGCGCCGCCCTCGAATTCTGGGTTCAGCAAATGAAAGCCAGGTGGTACACACCCTCACCCGTCACTGGAGACGCTTTATGGGTTATTGGGTGCATTGCGGCAACTTACCACGCCCAGGTGAGAACCACTGATGCGCGCAAACAAAATAAGCACTTGCGCAGTCTTCGGCGCTGTTCTTCTTCACAGGCATACGGCCACGAGATTTGTTGCCAACTGGCTCCCTATCCTTTACTTCCGACCCCTTCTCAGCGACAGAGACCGCGCAACAAGGATACCGGGAAGTGACTCAAATTCCAGTCCTGCCGAGGCCCGATTTTCTCGATTTTCTGGGCGGGGTCCAACCGTTAGTGGCCAGCGGCGGGTCCGCTTTGGACAGAGGGCTTAGACAAATCAACCACGCTGGTATCACCGAGGCAACAACTGTGCTCTCGCTGACGACCATCAATCGTGACGCTCGGGCAGTGAAAGACAACGTGGGGCGATTTCAGAAGCAAGCATCATGCCGCATTCGATTTGGTTGCTTGCTCGTTGATACCGGGTGCCGAAGTAGCAACTCGTTAGTCACAGCTCTCCTTTCGCCAGGTTTCAGCCCAAATAGGTTTGGCCCTGATGCTGATAAGAAGAAACACCTTGGATACTAACAACCGTCATTTCTGGGTCATTGGTCACGTCTTTTTCATCCAAAACATTGAGACCGTCCTGCTGTCAAGATGAACCGACACCCTTTGTGGGATCTGATGAGCGATCACTCGGACACCTTAAGTCAGCTCTCGGTTCATCCCGCGTCGCCAGTCCTGCTTACCAGAAGTGGCCCACTTAGAACCAGGATTCTACGTTAGGGTTCAATGAAGTAACCCCGAGCTCACGCCCATTTAAAGTTTGAGAATAGGTCGAGGAAGCGATTTCCCCAATGCCTCCAATCATTCGCTTTACCTGGCGTAACTCCTGTTTTGGTTCTAGCTATCCTGAGGGAAACTTCGGAGTGAACCAGCTACTAGATGGTTCGATGGGTCTTTCGCCCCTATACCCAGCTTTGACGAGCGATTTGCACGTCAACACCGCAACGGACCTCCACCAGGGTTTCCCCCGGATCCAGGCATAGTTCACCATCTTTCGGGTCCCAACAAGTGTACTTTCAAATCCCTTTCCAGTAAATCAGGATCGGGCTGTGCTGCGTCCTCAAGGATTGGCACATCTCCCTTTCAGTGCGGCTTGTGGGTTTGACACCCTAAGCCTCGCCCACGTGTTAGACTCCTTGGTCCGTGTTTCAAGACGGGTAGTAGAAGATCGCTGTGTCTGACATGAGCCTGCGAGCGTTTAACCACGTCAGGCCAGCGGGAGCAAGGACGTTGTCCGAAAACGCCATCTTGAATGATGAACCACGTTTTCTTTTTGTAAGTTCCCTCCTCACCAGCGGTTCAATCGAAATTTCGCTCTTACTATAACTCGCTGTCCCCGGGGTTGAGATGCTGGCGGCTGGCAGAAACGCGCAACTGACAAAATGGGTCTGTCCCCTGTTTTGTTTATGGTAACAAGCTTGCTTGTATGCATCAAAAAGTGTCGGATGGCAGCGTGCTGTGCTAAATCACTCTCTCACTTGCAAGTTTCGGGTTTCAAAACCGTTTGTTGAACGCTTACGCCCGCCACTAAACCCAGATTTACCTGCGTTTCGTGTGGGCTACAGCACATTTACCTCCTTTGATCTATCGCAACTGGGAGTCTCCTCAAGCATTTCCTACAAAGCAGGTGCTTATAAAAAAAAAACTGACTGAGCGAATATCGCCGGAAACACAAAAAATACGCCCGTGTATCGTCTATGGCTCGCTGTCTCCTGGGTTGGGCGCTGACGCTGGCGGTCGGTGGCAGCGCCTTCGACATCGACACCGAAAACGTCGCCGCGCAGGTCGTGCTCCCGAGCATCGTCCCGTGGGTGTACGCTGACATTTCCGCCGGCGGCGGCGACGCGTCGCTGGTGCTGCGGTTCACGACGGCGGTGTCCAACTGCTTCTTCGACGCGACCGCGCCGTTCGACGCCTCGGCTGTCGGCGTGTACTCTCGTTTCGAGAGACGCCCGATCGCAGAACGCACAGTCCGCAACATGAACACGGCCATGCTGTACGCCGCGCACGCGGTGCTCACCGACGCGTTCCCCCGCAGGTGGGACCAGATCGACTCTTTTTTGACGGGCAACGGGCTCGACGTGCACTCGCCGCTGAAGAGCGACCCGTCCTCGCCGGTCGGAATAGGCGCGGCCGCCGGGGAAAAGGTGGTCGAAGCCCGCCGGCACGACGGCATGAACTCCGTCGGGGACCACGCGCGGGAGCGCAACTTCGAGCCGTTCAGCGATACGACCGGGTACCGCCCGGTGAACACCGCGCACGCCCTGAACGACGCGTCGAGGTGGCAGCCGGACGTGCAGAGGAAGGGGCAGGGAGTGTACAAAATCCAGCAGTTCGTCACGCCGCAGTGGGGCGTCACCGAACCGTACTCCTACGCCGACCCCAACGCGTGGCGGGTCCCGAGGCCTGCCAGCAGCAGCGTGGACAACACCGAGCTCTACAAGAAGCAGGCGGACGAAGTGCTGGCGGCGTCGGCTGCACTCACCGAGAGGCAGAAACTGATGGCCGAGCTTTTCGACGACAAGGTCAAGGGAATCGGCGGTTCGATCGCGTTCAAAACGCTTTCGACGCCGTTGAGCATCCTTGACTTCGCGCGGATGGCCTTCGTGACGAACGTGGCCGCATTCGACGCGGGCATCTTCATATGGAACGAAAAGAGGCGCTGGGACGCAGTGCGGCCCTTCACCGCCATCAAGCACATCTACGGCAACGAAACCGTCCGCGCGTGGGGCGGGCCGGGGCAGGGCACTGTCGACATGAAGGCGAGTGACTGGAAGTCGTTGTTCGAAGAGGCCGACCATCCGGAGTACCCGTCAGCGACAGCTTGCTTCTGCCACGCACACTCGCAAGCGGCGAGAAAGTTCTTCGGGAGTGACGCGCTTGGCTTCGCTGTGTCGTGGACAGCAGGCAGCTCGATGGCGGAACCTGGGATCACCCCGTCCGTCGACACCACGATCGCGTTCCCGACGTGGACCCAGTTCACGCAGGACTGCGCGCAGAGCAGAATGTGGGGAGGTGTCCACTTCCAAGCCGCCATCGACGCCTCGGCTGGCACCTGCGACCGGTTCGGCGACACGGCGTACGACTTTCTCTTGTCTCTTTTGAACGGGACTTCCCCCGTTCGCCAACCGGCAAGACCACTGCCGATTCCGTCGTTCTACAACGAGAAGCCGGGTGGCGACGGCGTCGACGACTCCAAAAAAGGCAAGCGCGGAGGACACGGAAAGAAGGGCAAATGGCACCGCGGCAGCAGCGGCAAGAAAGGCGGGGACAAGAGCAAGTGGTACGGGAAGGACAAGCGTCACTGATCGCTTCGTCTTTCTCTCCCTCTTCTCTCTAATTCTGACACGACACGAATAGTACGCTGGGAACAATGGGAGAAAAGCCGGAAAAGAGCAAGTGATCCGGGAAGATATTAGTCGTTCTATAACGACACACACTGTGCCCGCAAATCCGCTGCATCAACCTCCACCAACCTGCGGTCAATTCGATGTTAGATCGTTGACAGTAGTGTGCGACCTCATCTTAGGGGTCTGATGGAATAGCAGCATCTTTGCGGCGAAGTATTGATGACACGCGGTACAGAGAAATAAATAGAGAACCACCTTCCCTAATTTTAGAGGCAGACCGTACTGCCTGAGCCCTACCCAATTAAGCCCCACAAAAGACGAAAACGTCTCAACGAGACTGAGACACCGGGGTAAACTCGACAAATGTCAACCGTTCAACAAAACAAGACTACGCATTTCCATCTCGCTAGTCACCATTCCTCCCCCGACACCCACACAACACGGTTCTTCCTCCTTTCAACGACACGCAAATAAAATACGCTCGGAGCTAAGCTTCGACTGGCTTGACTCGCTAGCCATCAATACGGTGAGCAGCGACTTGACAAATAATAGCACACCTTGGGCTGCGTCTCAACATTTTTGCGGTGAGCCCGAAAATTAACGAAAGAGAACTTTGGACAACCTGAAAACCAGGCTACGACCAAATCGATGTTAGATCGTTGGCTGTAGTTCTTGTGCTGCAGGGATGAAGGCATGCAGCACGTTTTTGGACAACACCTCACACCGCCTACTCGATGCTACATCGTCGGCGGTGGCGTGTACGTACGGAGACAGGCGAAGTTTCAGCACGTTTGCCAGCAACTCAGAGCACCGCCAATACATGCGACCTTTTTCGTGCAGATGCAGTTGCACCTTGCCGTCAACCCGATGTTAGAGACGTGTTGGAGCAGCCACGTTTCGTACGGAGAGGGATGGTATTGCGCCTCCGCCACTCCGAAGTTAGATCGCTGGCAGTGGCGGCGCGTTGTGCCGTTGGCGCAACGCAATCGAACGCTAGATCGTGTGGCTGCGTGGCATTCGAATAGCTCTACCCAGCGTTCGCATAGACCTGTCGTACACGCACCTCCCGCAGCCCCGGATCCCCCTTCCCCTCTTCAGCACACTTACTCGTCTCTCTTCGATCCCTTCCGCCAGTTGTTTCCTTCATCCAATGTTCGTTGCCCACCATTCTGTAGCAAAAGGGATGCAAACAGTACGTCGGCGCACGTCAAGTTGTTAGTCTTGACATCACATCATTGTCACGTCTAAGCATGGTAGCAGCAACACGACAAAGCGCGTCACGACACGTGTATGCCCGTGCTGTGCGCAGTGTGTCGCATCACGATAGTATTGCTGGAAGGAACCAGAAGTGGCAATCAGGTGCGGGCGTGCACAACCGTACTGGTTGCACGGCAAAAGAAGAAGAGTTTGCTGGTCGTGAACAGATTCCTGCAGCTGTTGTGCGGCAACACAGGGTCGTGTCGATTACGTCGTCCACGACACGCGTGCACGGATCATGATAGAGCAACTCGCCACAGTATCTTATGCATGCAGTATTGTTATGATCGTGACTACTATTAGTCATAGTACGCCACAGCAGCACGACAGTGTGCACCAAGTGAGAAGTCATAGTCCGTCACGGTAGCACGACAGTGCGCACCAAGAGAACACCAACCAAAAGGGAAACAAAAGAAGAAGAAGGGTGGCCGCGCACCCCCCACCCGGGCGGGCGAAATGGGCGACGACGCGGGGAAGAGCCGCGAGAGCCTGTCCCTGTTCTTCATCCTCCTGGTCGCGATCGCGACGCTGGGCGGCGGGCTCTTCGGGTACGACACCGGCATCGTCAGCGGCGCGATGCTGCAGATAAAGAGCGACAAGCGCGAGTACCCGGATATCGGTGGGTTCAACCTGTCGAGCTTCCTGCAGGAGGCGGTCGTCAGCATAACGACCATCGGCGCCGCCGCCGGCAGCATCCTCTGCGGGTACCTGAACAACTCCTTCGGCCGGCGGTTCGTCAATTTGCTGTCCGCTGCCGTCTTCATCGGCAGCTGCATGCTGATGGCGTTGGCCCCGGACACCTACTGGCTGCTCGCAGGGCGTTTCATCGTTGGTATAGCCGTCGGCATGGCGGCGACGACGGTCCCGATGTACATAGCGGAGACGGCACCCTCTGATAAGAGGGGCAGCCTGATCACGATGAACAACGTCTGCATCGTCGGCGGGCAAGTGCTCGCTTCGCTGGTCGCCTGCGCCCTCGGCTCGTGCAAGACGCACGAGGGCTGGCGGTACATGCTGGCGGGCGGCGCGGTGCCGGCGGTCGTGATGCTGGTCGGATTCCTCTTCCTCCCGGAATCGCCACGCTGGCTGGTCTCGAAGGGGAGGATCGCCGACGCGAGGAGCTGCCTCGAGAAGATCCGGCCCGCGGCGCCGCCCGCCGAGCACGAGCGCGAAATCGACGAAATCGCGGCCGCCGTCGCCGCCGAGCAGGCGTCCGGCGTCGGGTTCCTGCAGCTCCTTCGCGACCCGCCCGTCGTCCGGGCCCTGAAGCTGGGCTGCGGCCTGCAGCTGCTGCAGCAGATCACCGGGATCAACACGATCATGTACTACTCCGCAACCATCTTGCAGAGCTCCGATGACTCCGGCGACCTGTCGCCGTGGGACGTCAAAAACGTGCGCTCGACCTGCCTGTCGGCTGCCGTCGCGTTCGGGCAGATGTCCGGGTGCATCGTCGGCATGTTCCTCATCGACAAGCACGGGAGGAAAACGCTCATCCTCCGGTCGCTCGCGGGGGTCGTCGTCTCCCTCGTGCTCCTGGGCGGGGTGTTCGTCCACAAATTCGCGTTCACCGAGATCCTGGCGACGATCGCAATGATCGTGTACCTGTTCTCCTTCGGCACCGGCATGAGCGCGATCCCTTGGGTCTTCAACGCCGAGGTCTACCCTCTGTACGCTCGGTCACGCTGCATCGCGGCCGCCACGTGTGTCAACTGGGTGTCGTCGTTCATCATCTCCGCGACGTTCCTCACCCTTGCGGAGGCCATCAGCACGGATCGTGCGAACGCGAAAGACCACCCGGACTCTGCCTTCTGGCTCTACGCCTTGTTCGGTGTCATCGGCTACGTGCTCCTCGATAAGTACATGCCCGAGACCAAAGGCTTGTCCTTGGAAGAAATCACGTCGATTTTCCAAGACGAGGGGTACGCGCACGTTCCCTCAGCCAGCAGCGAAGACGCGCGAGTTAACGAGTAACCTTTGCAGCCTCTGGTGCAGGCCTCCACCGAGACTTTCGTGGCCGTACACCCATTCTGCGGCGCTGGCACCTGGGCTGCCAGTTGACGTTCCCTCGTCGCTCGTTGAGATTGCCCCTTTTCTTAACGGCTTATCACGTGGGCGGCCCTGATATTACCCCCTCAGGTGATACCACTTTATCTTTAGCCATACTTCAACCCTCTTCCAGACTTGCCCCCCTTCAGGGACGGAGGCGTCGCCTAAAACCCACTCAACTCCGTGGACGAAGAGGCTAATGCAAGGGCGACACGTGGGAAAGAGCGGGCCGCCTCGCTGGCTGCGCACCGCCCACAGGGACCAGTGGGAGTTGGGCTGGGCTCCTGAGTGCCCGCGTATATGTTACGGAAGCCCACAGCGCAGACCCGGGGAGGGATTGTCCCCCACCCAAGCCCGATTCTCTTTCTATCCTGGCTGTGACGAGCTACGAACAGCCGCCTGACAAACCAGACTCACACCGCAGTCCTGTCTGCAGACACTCACAGGTTCCACGCTGATGATGGTCCGCCTTATGTGTCCGTGGCTTAAAGGACCGAAACACGGCGCAGACGGGACCAGTGCGGTGTTGAGCACATATCCATTCCAAGCACGTTCTTGCAAACACCCAAGCCCGATTCGCAGATTCGTCAAACACAGGGACTTTCGGTTCCGTCGACCGCTATCGCCGATAATCCGGTCCAACTAACACTTACATGTCAATTCTGCCGTAGCTGTCGCTTACTCGATGGCGCAACTGGTCTTTTGACTCCTTTTCACACCGGTGTGATTCGAAGCATTGGTTTGCTGGGTTGACATTGAGTATAAATAATTGGGTTCTGGCTGGCTCGTTTAAAGCTTTGTCACCAAGATGTTTCGTCGTCGCTCGAGCGTTTTCGTCGATTTTCGTCGCGCGAAGCGTTTTTGCGTCCAACGCTGACCCTCCAATCGCTGCAAGTCGCCACGGCATAGGTCACCTGTGACTTCTTTGTGCAATACCCCTTCTACCGCCCCGCTTGAGCGTTTCCGTCGTTGTCGGTGTTCCGTCCAACGCTGGGCGTCAATCGCAAAGAAAGATCTCACAAACGCACATCGTCACGCACACAAGCCTTTCTTGTGGAAAAGCCCTTCTCGCGAACTGTGGCTTGCTTCGCTGGACCTCCTGACAAGTCGTTGTCATGCAGCCACAAACAAACACCGACTCTTTCTACACTCCACGGGTTTGAGCAAACCCACACAGCACTCCGATCGTTCAACGCGACGCGTTCCCCGCATCCACCGCGCGCTTTGTTTCACTCAAACTGGCCCAGTCTGCCGGGCTTATCGAGAAAAGCTTGGAGTGTGTTATAAGCCCGTCCATCCCTTCTTGATAGACTGCGGGCCTACCGCGAAATACATAAGCATCCCCCACCCGTGATCCCGTCGCCAGCAGACACCGGCGCCGACGGCAGCAAAACAAAGAAGGAGGATGAAATTCCCCAAAAAATTGTCAAAGATGAGGGGCAACGCCCGCAAACCCGACGAAGGGGAAGGATCTAAAGCGACCGCGCGAAGGCGATAATACGAATTAGTACAAGCGCCCGAGGAACAACGGTAGTCACCTGAGTGACTATCGCCACAGAGCTCTGGATTCTAACTTGAAAACTATCACGGTATACCGCGGTGTATCACAGTCTATTATGAGGGGGATGTGCCTGTTCGAGCCATTAGGTGTGTTGTTGCATAGTTTTTTAGCGCAGTAGCGTGCCCGTAAAAAAGAAGAGACGACTGCATCGCCAGGGTCCGACCAAGATTGCTTGAGCGTTCGCCGCTTCAGTTTTTCGCGTGTGGAATGCGTATTCTTTCGTCCAAAGGTGCCACCGAGGTCAACGGAAGGGCCTTTGGAGTTCGTCGTCAAACAAGTGTAATATTTTCTCGTGTTCGTACGCATCTTGCAAGGAATAGCGGAGCTGTCTAGAGCTGCGACCTCAATTTTCTCCTCCTCAATGACCGCTTTCCGCTCCAAAACACCTTTTCCTCTCAAGTCGGTTCAAGACCTACCTGTTTCTGGTCACTTCCACGTTGGTCACTTCCGCTTGTTTTTCCCCGGATGCCGGGCTGTGTAAGTGGCGAAACCAACAAGGCGAAACATCGATTCAGGCGCGTTGAGAAGTTTCGGCTTTAGAATCTGCATCATCAGGTCTTCAAATAGGGGGTAAACTTTCACCCATGATTCCACGTTGCCGAAAGGGCGCGCTGCCTGGAGTCGGCCTGCAAAGTCTGTGCCGCCGTGTGCCCCCATACCGTGATCCCGTGCGTGTGTAGATGTGCGCGCGTCGGCTTTTACTGATACCCATGTCTATGAGCAACAACCAACAGCGACGAAGAAAATACCAATCCAAAGAAACTTGGGGTTCGCCCCTCCCCTGAACCGACGCTGGAAAAGCGCGCCGAGAGGAGCCCGCACGAACAGGGCTCGAAGAGCGGCGGGAGGCACCTCGTCGTTGGTCGCAAACGTCGAAATACAGCAAACTGCACATCAACCCGGTTGATTGTCGGCAACACAAAACGTCGAAAGACACCAGACTGCACATCAACCCCGGTTGATTGTCGGCAACACAACTCCGCTAGAACACGAGTTTCTCCGTAGGGGCGGGAGGGGACCCCCGCCGGGCTTCAGTGCGAAGAGGAAGTTCCCCACCGGATCTCGGCGGAATTCTGCGGCACAGATTTTTTGCCTCCCGAAGGGGGGGAGGCGTACGAGGCGACGACGCCGCGCATCTCCAGGTTTTGCCTGGGGTCTCGAAGAGGCACATCTCCAGGTTTTACCTGGGGTTGGGTTGAGGCACATCACCGGGTTTAGCGTGGGGTCTCGTTGAGGGATCCGGCTGGCCGGGAGCCTCGGCGCGGTGCTGGGAGCCGACATGAGCGATGACGAAAGCGAGGGTCTGCTGCACAGGCACCGGGTCCTGCCGCACGTCCGCTCCCGCGTGGCGGAGACGAACGGGGATGCGAAGGAGGGGCAGCGCGACGTGATGATGGTTGGCCGGGACGCCGCGGTGTCGCTGCTGCAGATCATGCAGAGCAGCAGCCTCGACCGCCTGAAGGCGCGCCTCGGCAGCAAGCCGCACAGCTACAAGAGCATCGCGAAGGCGATCCGAAAAGAGATCGCAGCCTCCCCCGACGAGACGCGCCCCGACCTGCCCTTCTCAGCCACCCCGTCCACGGACTCCATCCCGCACGTCATCGGCCACGACGCGCAAGTCGATGCTGTCGTCCGTGCCGCTGACAACATGGGCATCGGCAGAGTCACGTGGGAAGACGTTCTCACGTTCCTCATCGAAGCCGGTATGAAAGGCCGGTCGTCAGACCTAGTCGCCACCTTCAAGGGGTTCTCCGAGATCTTGGAGTACAACGGCGCTCGGTTGACATCGATGCAGTCGCTGCGGTATCTCCCGACGGTTCAAAAAGTCATCGGGTGCACGGGGCACGCTCTGCAATGGATCAGCCCTGAAACAGACTACGACGTGACCGGCCCGACGATGTGCCTGTCGCAGGGGGAAGGCCGCGCGTCGAACCTGGCGATTCTATCGTTCGACTACTTGCCGGTGTACCAGTGCGTGGCAGCTGGGTGCGGGGACTTGACGCTGGTCTTGTTCAAGGCGCTGACGGGTGTTGTCGTGGACAGTCACACGGTGGAGGCGACGATGACGACGGTCAGGTGCATGAACGATAAATTGTACTCCGGGGACCGCGACGGGATTGTGTACTTCTGGCGTGTCCGGCGCGAGCATCCTAGCGGCCTCGGCACCGAGAAGGCGAAAGCCGGCAACATCGCGCTGGGCACCATCCCGCGGCTGTCGCTGATCCGCAAAATCGCGCTCCACGAGTCTCCCGTCTCCGACATCGCCTCGGTCCACGCGCAGAGCTGCCTCGCGTCGTGCGGCGACCACCTCATCGTCATCATGACACCCAAGGGCGAAATTCTGCGCAAGCTCCGGTATGCTATCTTCCTTCCGTTTCCTGCCTCGAGGAGGCGCCTGCTACGGTTTGGTTGGCTCCGGGCATCGAAAACAGACAGAAACAAACTGAATCCGGGTGGCTGGTTGATGCATACTATGGCAGTTTCTGTCATGGGAATCGTCGCTCCTTAGGAGCTATGCTCAGGCTCAGGCGAGAAGGAACAGTCAGGATACGTAGGACCAGAAAACCGTGGGACGCTCATCAGCAGTAGGCTTAGTGTTTTCATTGGAGAAAACTGGCTGCCTGAGATCCTGATCGAAAAATGTCAAAATTGATAAATACACCGCCAGGCACGCCTCGTCGGGACCGATCACCGGGCTGGCTTATTCTCTCGAGACGAACCTTCTCATTAGGTATTCGCACTTTGCTCCGAAGAATTTGTTCTATGCCCCAGTCAGACACGCGCCAAGGAATTCTACTTCGGCACCTTGCACGTGTCACTTTGAACCAAGAAAGGTAGAAAGAGGAGCAGTGGCATTACTAGCGATGGGGTAAACCCCGCAGAGGCCTTAGAGAGTGAGAGAAGATGGCTACTGCGAGGTCACGGGGGCTGGCGGGCGGGCCTTACCCCGGTACTTGTTGCAAGCTAGAAAAGTAAGCAAGACACGAAGCGAAAGGGTCAACACATAATTAAGCTCCGAAACCATGTCAATCAAGGGTGGGCGGTGGGAAAGCAAATTGATTTGCCAAGTACCCTGTACGTTTAGGTGCCTCAAGGATTCCCTCGATGAATCGGGAGAGTCCAATACATGAACCGTAGGGCGTCAACCCACATGCACACGGGACTGGATTCTAAACGATTCTGAGGTCGTACACTTGCTGAGACACAAAAATGCTCCGAAGAATTTGTTCTATGCCCCAACCAGACACGCGCCAAGGAGTCCAATACGTGAACCGTAGGGCGTCAACCCACATGCCGCACACTGGACTGGATTCTAAACGATTCTGAGGTCGTACACTTGTTGAGACACAAAAATGCTATCATCATATTCTTTGCAGTCCATACTTTAAAAGCCCAGAGACGGGAGCCACCGAGATGACGACGCTCAACAATGCTTGTCATCATGGCGCGCTCTACTACCCCGTAGTAGTGAGGCGACCGGAAATTCCTCGGAGAGATGGTCCCCGTGCACTCCAACTCGTCTCTCTCTTGCTCTCTCAGCATTCGGGCCCTGCTTGCCTTCAAAACAAACGCAAATACGACAGCCACGGAAGTGCGTCGGACCCGCTTGTGTGGCACATCACGAACACGGACACGACGAAGCCGTTCCCCCTGATTGATGCGATGAAGCCGCACGTCGGCGCGCTGAGTGGTCTCTGCACCGTGTCCGGAACGACGCAGTGCGTCAGCTGCGACATGCGCGGGATGATCAAGATATGGTGCCTCGTGTCGGTCTCGTGCCTGCAGACCCTCCAGTGCGGCACCGCCGTCGGCGTCCTGAACGCGTCGAAGCAGCAGTACACCCCCTTACGTGCGTTGACCGTCATCCCCGAAAAGCGGCAGATCCTCGCCGCGAACGCGTTGCGGGCGTGGATATTCGAGTACGACGCCTGCGTCGGCGCGTCGCTCGGCCTCCGGCAGTCCGCCCACGACAACTCGGTCGCGTCGATGCACTACAACGCGGCCGACACGACGATCGTCACGGCCAGCGGAGCGGGCGTCAGCGTCTGGTCCCTCGAGACCGGGCAACAGCTCGCGAGATATTCGCTCGAGCAGGAGGTGAACGCCATCGCATTGACCGAAGACGGGACGCAGTTCATCGCCGGCAGCGCGAACGGCAAGCTCTCCGTCTACAACGTCAGCTCCGGCAACAAGATCCGAGACCTCCCAGACAACCACGAGAGCGACATCACGTCCGTGACGGTCTGCGCCGGGAAGCGGGCTATCCTCACCACCGCGTGGGACGGCACCGTCTTTCTGTCGACCCTCGACGACTATCGGCACCCGAGCGCCGCAGAAGCGGGGGGGTCGAGCGGGCCGGCGTGGGCCCCGGATTCGGGGTCGCCGGCGGCGGGCGCGAAGGTGAAGAACATCCACGAAAAAACGGTCGACGGCAAGTGCGCGGACTACTCGAAGGAGTTCGCGCTCTGCGCGATCGGCGACGGGAAGGATTCGGTGACGCTGTGGAGCACGACGAAGGACAAGGTCATCGACCTCCGGCCCTTCGCGAAGTGCCAGCCGGAGAGCGCGGCGTTGAATACGGAGGCGGCGAGCCTCCGAGAGATCACGTGCGTCCACTTCGTGTACGACCTCCCGGCGCTGGTGTCGAGCAATTCGGTCGGCGACGTCTATCTGTGGTCGATCAGCCCTTATCCGTACCCGAACCAGTGCCTCGCGTGGTGGACCAACTCCGCGAAGAAGACTATGGTCGACAAGTCGTCGGCGGCCGGCATCGAAACGACCGCGTCCGTCAACGTCGGCGTCGTCGCCCTCGCCCTGATGACCGCGCGCGTCGAGGACGACATGCGGGAGCGGCCATCCTTCGCGGGACCGCTCTTCTCCGCCGGCAGCGACGCGTTTCTGACCGAGGTGCCGGCAACAGGCCGCACGGCGGCGGCCGCGCCGGGCGACGAGACCATCCTGCTGTACACGGGCGACGACGAGGGGTACCTCTGCAGCTACAACTTGGGGATCGTCCTCGCTGAGTACAGCCTCCCGCTCCCTCCGGGGGTGACGTTCGACTCAATGCAGACGACGCCAGCAATGTACCCCGAGCCCGCTGGGAGGGTTGTGCACCGAGTGAAGAGGTGGAGGGCGCACGCGGGCGGCATATCGTGCGTGACACCCGTTCAAGACCACAACTTGCTGGTCACCAGCGGGAGCGACCGGCAGGTGTCCGTGTGGACGATGATGGGCGTCCACGTCGGCTGCTTCGACCAGAACGCCATGGCGGCGTACACGGCGATGAAGCCGCTGCGGTCCGTCGTCCGCAGCAAGTCGAAAAGCGGCAAAGCCTCCGGCTGCCTGCAGCTGTGCGACGTGCCTGGATACGCGCTGCTGCCGGCCGACGGCGAGCAGCGCCGCGCCGGGACAGGGCTGTCCGCCGAAATGGTCGACGAGGACGAAAGCGCGGCCGGCTCCGCGTTCGAGTCGCCGCGGGACTACCCGTCGCACAGCCGGAGCAGCCTCAAGCTGCAGGCCAAGTACCGGTTCTCCCAAGGCTCGCCCGTGCACGGGCCCGCCGACCACAACCGGCGGCGGAACAGCGTCGCTAGCTGCAGGACCGCCACGCGGAGGTCCCTCCAGGCCGGCGGCACAGGGCTGCCGCGCGCTCTTCGGCACCCTTCGGGGTTCGACGCGTCGTCGACGGTCGCGAACTCGGTGAAGTTCAACGTCCCCGACGACACAGTTGGCACCGCGACAGCCACAGGGAAACAGGGGTTGCGAGCCGCAAGCCGGAGCCAGGACGCTAGCCGTTCGGGGAAGTCGTCGACCCCGAGCAGATCGCAGCGGTCGAAGGGGAGAGGCGGGGGCCTGGTGTCGCCGCCCATGTCGCCCTTGTCCGACGAGTCTTTTTCGTTCAACCACGCGCAGTTCCGGAGCCGGGCGAAGAGCACGCTCAACGGCAGCGTCTCGAACGCCGGCGGCAAGCCGCCGCCCCTGCCGCCGCACTTGCACACGCAGGCGTCCACCGTGTCGCGGCTCAGCGCCGGCAAGTCGGGCAGGCTGAACCCGCATCACGCCACCAGCCCCGCCCTTTCCTCCCAGTCCCGCCGCATGTCCTCGTTCGCCCGCGCGGGGGTTGAGTCGGCCCGCTTCCTGCCGGAAGGCTACCTCAACATGCTCTCGTGTGACGCGTCGCACGACGGTCCGCGTGCCTCCGCAATTTCGCGGAATGCGGACGACTCGCCGAGCGCCGACCAGCTGCTGTCTCCGTCGTTGACGCCGCTGCCGTCCGGCTCGCTCGAGTACCACAGCAAGTCGAAAAGGCCGCAAAAGGAAGTGGTCCAGGTCGAGGTCACCAACCGGCTGACGGGCCAGTCCCGCGTGCTGCTGCTCGACAACAAGAAGCCGGCCCGCCCAGCCGCGGGCGAACCGGCGGACGAAGGCGTCGGCGAAGACGTCCTCTCGCCCCCATCTCGCTTCTGGCTGTGATCCGCGCGTCGAAAAACCGCAGAAGGAAGTGGTCCAAGCCAAGGTCACCAACTGGCTGACGGGCCAGTTTTGCGTGCTACTGCTACGAAAGCATCAGCGAATCTCGCATCAGAAGGAGGTAGTCCAAGCCAAGGTCACCAACTGGCGGACGGGCCAGTTTTGCGTACGAAAACATCAGCGAAGCCTCTCCCATCTCGCATCAGAAGGAGGTAGTCCAAGCCAAGGTCACCAACTGGCTGACGGGCCAGTTTTGCGTGCTGACAAGAAGGCTGGCGAACCAGCAGACGCAAGCATCAGCGAAGACGTCCTCTCGCCCCCATCTCGCTTCTGGCTGTGATCCGCGCGTCGAAAAAACCGCAGAAGGAAGCAGTCCAAGCCGAGGTCACCAACCGGCTTCGTGTGCTACTGCTTGACAACAAGGCGGGCGAACCAGCTGGCGGAAGCATCAGCGAAGCCTGTCCCCTCCCGCATCTGGCTGTGATCCACGCGTCAAACAAAAACTGCAGAAGGAGGTAGTCCAAGCCAAGGTCACCAACTGGCTGACGGGCCACTTTTGCGTGCTACTGCTACGAAAGCATCAGCGAAGCCTCTCCCATCTCGCATCAGAAGGAGGTAGTCCAAGCCAAGGTCACCCACTCGGCAGACAAGCCAGTTTCGTGTGCTGACAAGAGGGCTGGCGAAGCAGCGAACGAAATCATCATCGAAGACGTCCTCTCGCCCCCATCTCGCTAAGGCTGTGATCCGCGCGACTTTTTCAAGGGGCGTCTACGTGTTCTTTACGACCAGTGGTACAAAAGTACACTTTTTGCTGAAAATCGACTACAACAGCCCGGCATTTCAGCGGTAGAGAGGTGTGGTAAATGACCGCACCCAGCACACTGCCCGGTTCATTGTGCAGAGACGCGACTGGAATTGGTCCGCAACAGCATTGGCCGCGAACCTTGCGTCCATTGACCGACTGGCCGGTCCTTGCTTGACAGACCCTGTGGCACTGCGACCTTCTTATTGAATGAAGGCCCCCGTACAGAAGAAACGACAGACTGGTACCACGAAGGCGATGTGGATGCCGCCCGCGTTGTTCTGTCACCACTCAGTTTTTGCACCAGGGGCCGGAAATCGGCTGGATGTTGCAGTCGATTCCGACGCTGTGGCATTCTGGAACGTTTTCCTGATATTCTAATAAGCTCTTGCAGAGTTTCTCTTTTGAGCTCCGCCCTGTAAAAAGTCAGCGGAGTGTGCAGTGCGAGGCACTCCATGATAGAACGGGGCAACGTGCACACTGCCAGCTCCCGCCGCGCAAATGAAAACGCCTCGGCTTCTTTCTGTTTGCGAATTATTCCTGAGGATCTCCGGGTCCTCATCACCAGTGCAACGATGATTTTGGGTTCAGCAGTCGCACCCTGCAGGGCATTCCTTTGGCCCATGGTATTCGAACAGTTCGCTCAGAAATCGTGCCAGTGGCCGTTCTCGAGCTGTGTTCCCCCTCGAAAACGCGTAGCCGTTGCGTAACAGTGCGTCCCCTCCTTGCTTGTCGAAAGACGAATCTTTGAAACAAACCGAAAGCGATAAAAAAAAAAAACAAAAACCCCCAGTCGGGACCCGTGCCCATTTTTGCAAGCAACAAAAGTAGCCTTGGATGCCTTTCTGTTTTGAAATTCTGCCTTTTCGCCCCCGGCAAAGCTCAAAGCGCACTCATCGAAATGGCTGCACGCCCTCAGACTGTCCACGTCGTGGAATTGCTGCAGTTCCAACCAGCAATGGCCAAAGCACAAATCATTGGGATACTCGTGAAGACGTTCCTCCCAGACTGCTTCATCAAAAAATTGCAAAAAGTCTTCGCTACTACCGGCGCAGTTACCTCACGGCTTTCTGCAGACGTACTCACCAGAAGCTCTTGCACGGCTTCGCAATCTTGCACCACTTCAGTGTGTGGCTGCCAGCCGAGCTGTGTATGGGCTGATCAATCAAACCCGAACGCTTTGTGGGGGGCTGTGCGCCTTCCATCAGGCAATTCTACGCGATTCGATGTCGTTCCGGGAGTTTCCTGCAGTGGGCCGGCTTCAAGAGAACGCGACGAATTGGAAGACGAACAGAACTTCTTTTTTTTTTAGTCTTTTCTTGAACCTCGTTGAAATTCAAGGACGGCGGCCAGGATCAGGCCCAGCGCAAAGCACTGCCGTGAGCACAATATTATGATCACTTCCGAAACCGTCACGGCCAAAGCCACAGGCGCGAGCTTGGCCCTTCCAGCAACGAGGCAGCAGGTTGTGTTGTGGCGGAAAAAAGTTTGCATACCAACAAACAAACAAAAGACCCCCACCCCCCCCCCCCTCCGCCGCCAAGTGGGATATCACAGGCGCGATGGAAAGCGCCACAGGGCCAGGCGGCATTTTAGTGAAGTTCGAGACACAGACGAACCGGGTGGAAGGGTTGAGCTTTCACCCGAAAAGGACATGGATTCTTGCTTCGCTGCACACGGGGGTGATCCAGTTGTGGGACTACCGGGTGGGGTCCCTGATTGACCGGTTTGAGGAGCACGATGGGCCAGTTCGTGGCATTGACTTTCACGTGAATCAGCCGTTGTTCGTGTCCGGTGGTGACGACGCTCTGGTCAAAGTGTGGAACTACAAGCTGAAACGCTGTCTTTTCACCCTAACGGGACACATGGACTACATCCGCAGCGTTCAATTCCACACGAAGTACCCTTGGATCGTCTCCGCTGGGGATGACCAGACGCTTCGAATTTGGAACTGGCAGAGCAGGTCGTGCCGGAGTGTGCTTGCGGGGCACAACCACTACGTCATGAGCGCGTGCTTCCACCCGAAGAAGGACCTCGTGCTCAGTGCGTCGATGGACAAGACCATCCGGCTGTGGGACCTGTACGGCCTGAAGCCGCAGTCCGGCACGGGGCAGCTCGGGCAAGTCGCCCAGGACATTTTCGGCAGCAGCGACGTGCACGTGAAGGCCATCTTGGAAGGGCATGAAAGGGGCGTCAACTACGCGTCGTTCCACCCGACGCTGCCCCTCATCGTGTCCGGGTCCGACGACCGGACGATTCGGATATGGCGCATGGAGGACATGAAGACGTACGAGATAAACCAACCGCTGCGCGGGCACGTCAACAACGTGAGCCGCGTGATGTATTTCAAGGACTACGTCGTCTCGAACTCCGAAGACAAGTCGATCCGCGTCTGGGACACGAAGACGTCGATGTTCGTCCTCGCCTCGAGGAAGGAAAACAAGCGGTTCTGGGCCCTCGCCGTGCAGCCCGAGCGGAACCTGATAGCGGCCGGGCACGACGGGGGGATGATCGTGTTCAAACTCGAGCGGGAGCGCCCCGCCATGCAGCTCCTCGAAGACACCCTGTACTGGGTGCGGTCCGGAAACGCCGGCGAGCGGCAGCTCCGGTCGTACGACTTCGCCACGAAAACGGAAGTGACGGAGCTGACCCTCAGTCGGAGGCAGACGTGTCCGCCGCACGTCCTTTCGATTTGCGCTGAAGAGAAGATGGTCGGGTTTTCGTACGCGGACGACGGGGGAACCGTCGAACTGTACGCCTTCGGGAAGAACGCGGCGACCTCGACAGAGGAGCTGCGGACGGGCGCTTTTTTCGCGCGGAACAAGTACGCTGGGCTCGACTCCCACCGGAACATCGTTGTGAAGAACACGGCCGGCAACAAGCTCGCGACCCTTCCGCCGGTCCACGACGCTGACACACTCTTCTGGGCCCCCGCGGGAGACGTGCTGCTGCGGTCGGAGGACAACTTGTACCTCTTCGACATGCAGAAAAAAAGGGTCGTGGCGCAGGCCGCGGCCAGCCGGGTCAAGTCCGTCGTCTGGTCCCGCGACGGCTCGCGCCTCGCGGCCCTCTGCAAGAGCAGCGTGCTCGTTTTCACGCGGAAGGGCCTGAAGGCCACCTCCACCACCCACGAGAACATGCGCGTCAAGTCGGCCTGCTTCGACGACGCGCCCGGCTCGAACTCGACGCTGATCTACTGCACCATGAATCACCTCAAGTACTGCCTGCCCAACGGCGACATCGGCACCCTCAAAACACTCGACGCCCCGTTGTACCTCGTCCGCGCAACGGGCGAGGAAATCTCGTTCATCGGCCGAGACGGCATGTTCGGCACCATGAAGGTAGACATCTCCGAATACCAGCTCAAGCTCGCACTCATGGGCGAGAAGTGGGGCGACCTGCTGAAGATCGTCAAGAAGCAGAAGCTCCGCGGCCAGTCCCTCGTGACCTACTTCCAAAGCAAAGGGTACCCCGAAATCGCGATGCAGTTCGTCAAGGACCCGAAGCTGCGCTTCAAGCTCGCGATCACGTGCGGCGACCTCAACGAGGCGCAAACCTCCGCGAACGACTTGAACGACCCCGCCCTGTGGTCCCAGCTGGCGGACACGGCCCTCAGCTACGGCAGGATGGAGCTCGCTTCCCGGTCGCTCTGCAAGCTCGACGGCGCCGCCGGGTACCAAAAACTCGCTTTCATGAACGTCCTCCTCGGCGCCGACGAGAAAGCGCGCGACTTCGCGGACATGCAGCGGGGGGACCTCGGGTTCCGGTTCCAAACCGCGCTGCTGACAGGCGACCACGAGTCGCGGGTGAAGCTGCTGGAGGAGGCCGGGCAGTACACTTTGGCGCATCAAGTGGCGATCCGCCACGGCATGACCGACAAGGCGGCGAGCCTGCTAAAGGCGACCGCGACGTCCATCGTCGGGGCCATGTCGAAGCCGCTCACTGAAGACGAGGAAGAAGAAGACGACGAGCGGGAGGACGTGATCGCCACGCGGAACCGTATGGCGATGCGCGCGAGGGAAAAAGCGTTCGAAGTGACGAACCGGATGGCTGGGATGAGCGGGACCCCTCTGCCCATGTTGAAGAAAACGCCCATCACGACGGATTGGCCGATGACCAGAATCTCGGAAAGCCAGGTCATGGTGGCACTGAAGAAGGGCGTTAACGCAGAGCATGCCCAGCCAGACGAACCCATCGAAGCTGGCGGCGCTTGGGACGTTGGTGGCCTGGACGATGATCTGGAAGAGCCGAAGCAAGACGGCGGCTGGGGCGAAGAAGGCGCGGTCGATGACCTGGACATGGACGGCGACGACATGGGCGGCGGGTGGGCCATGCAGGATGACCTCATCGGACTCGACGCTGAGGATCTGATGGTAGGAAAAGGCGACAAAGACATTCAAATGCCGAACCCCGGCCGGCCGACGACACGGTTGTGGGTTGACGGCTCTCGCCACGCTTGCGATCACACCGCTGCAGGTAACTTCGAGTCTGCCATGCGACTGCTGAAGACGCACTACGGCATTCTCGACTTTGCACCTCTCAAACCGTACTTCATGCAGTGCTACGCGGCAGCCAACGGCTCGATGCCTGTGTCGACAGCGCTTCCTCCTCACGTCGCGTACCAGAGCACACCTGACCGTCTTCCGATTCGGTCGTTGTTCCTCTCGACTCTGCAAGACAAAGCGAAGCAAGGCGGCACGTTCACAACGCATGGAAAATTTGCCGAAGCGAAAACCGCATTCCAGCAGCTTCTGAAGATGGCGGTGCTCTTCGTCGCGCCGGAGTCGAAGATCCTCGAGAAGAACGACCTCATCAAGAAGGCACGCAACTACGCCTCTGCTCTCTCCCTGCAGCTTGCACGGGCAGAGTTCGAGAGCAAGCCCGCGAAGAGCGCCGAAATGGCAGCATACTTCACCCACTACGACCTCGACCCCGGCCACATGGGGCTGGTGCTCAAGTTCGCCATGCACGAGACGTGGAAGCGGCAGTACATCCGGGCGTCTATTGCCATCGCCAGGCGCCTGCTCGACTACAACCCCGAGGCGAAGGTCGCCGCGCAAGCAAGGAAGGTGATGTCAACCGACGACTCTAACAGCACCAAGCAGATCAACTACGACCCCCGCAACCCCTTCGAAGTCTGCGTGAAATCGTGGGACGGCATGATCGTCGTATGCTTTATCAGTCTTATTTTCACAAAATTTGACGTGGGCGGCTTTAGATTTACATCTGAATGACACCTCAACACAAAAACAAGTTGTCGACTAACAAGTAAAAGAATAAAACAAAACTACGCATTTCTTTTGGTAGGAAGCGGTTTAGGAAGCGTCGGCAGCGGCTTAACCGATTCCAGTGTATCCAGAGTTGTTAGCTAGCTCGCCCAATGTCCAATGAATGGTGTCGTTCTGTAGTCGATTGTCGCTGTGCATCACCCTCACTCAACACACACCACCAACGCACAGGGAACCGTCACACCCATTCGATGCGGATACTGCGGTGCCACGGCGAAGCCGCAGTACAGTGGTATGACTCGATCACCTTTCACAACAGAGAGGGTACGAAAGACCGCAAACTGGCACACACAAAAGGAACCCTTTTAGGACGATGGTCACCCGGAGACTTTAAATCCCCGGATCCTCAAGCGAACTTTCACTCTGAAGAACAAGACACACCCAGGTCCAGAGTTATCCCTCTCCCATTGCGCGTCTGGTGAGTACGCAAATCCGCAGGAACTATCACTAGATATTTTGAGCTCGTGCTGCTCACGAATAGTGTCAGGGGCGAGAATGGAGCTGGATATCACCAGCCTGGCCTCATCATCTTCGTCCTTCACATCGAGGTCGTCTTCGGACGACGTTATCAAGTAACCCTAGCCTTTGACAATGCCCGCCTACCCCCTGTAGTACCTGCATTTCAAGTTCACACTGCTCACGATTAGGCACGGGCTTTCCTCATCTTCTCGAAAGGCAGGCGGTACGGTTTCCCCGCCTTCGTGAGAAAAAGCGAAGAATGAATTGCGGAAGTCTACCACCTCTCATCACACAGGCGACCTGTGTCCCATCTGCGAAGTCGGCGAACTTGGGCGTGACGTGCCCGGCCAGCCCAAGGAACTGGGGTGAGCCGGTGACCTGAAAATGGCGCCCACGCGACGATTTGCCGCCCTGAACTTGGGTGAGCAGGTGATGATCTGCAGACGAGCGCCCGAAAGGGGACGATGTTAGCCGCCATTGCGAACCCTGAACTGGGACAACCCGCTAATTCCCGCTGCGACGCCAACGGCGACGATTTGTGCCCGCAAAAGGGGCGGCTACTCGGTGGGGTTCAGCCTCAAAAGGCTGGAGTTGAGCGAGCAACGAATCGCGCAACAGAAAAGCGACCCAAAACGCGTGTAAAATGCACCCGAGAAGCGGCGTAGCACCCCCTTTTTCTACCCCAGCTTTTAGCTCCAGCTTCTGAGGCTGGACTCCGCCGTTTACAGAACCGGGGCAACCCGCTGGTCACCAATGATGACCTGGCAGCCTGGACAAGCCAGTGTGACTGTGACGACTGGCCGCCGTGGGTGCAAACCAGCAAGCCGAAGGGGGCTGCGGGGTCCGCCGCTGATCTGCAAAACGGCACGAAAAGGTCGAATTGCCATGGCGAAAGCCCTCTGCCTGCGAGCTTCCCGCCCCTTCGACACTCGGCTTTGCGGGGGATCCTTTTTTTTTTTTTGCAGCCTTCTTGCGCCCGCAAGCAACAAACCGAGACACCTGCTGCGCCAACCTCAAAATTTTCCACCACCAACCGCGCGTGTTGTTCGGTCGCCAAACACCTGCCGAGACCGGGCCGGGGGCGTGGATGCTCGCAGATAGTTAGGCTTTCCGCGTCAACTTCCACGGATCCATGCTGAAGACCCGCACTGCGACGTGCGTGCACGCCTTCCTTTGAGGTTAAGCCAGTCCACCCTTATCTCTCTCTTGGAACCACACCGTTGCCTGTCGCAGCCTGGTCCGTCGCACGGTGGGGTCCAGCCTCAGAGGCTGGAGTTAAAAAAGCGGGTGTCACACCCGCTTTTCGGGTGTGGATTTACACGCGTTTTTGGTTGTAGCACACCCGCTTGTCGGGTGTGACTCGGGAACACCCTCTTTAGCTCCAGCTTCCACCACTGTCTCCTGAAGCTGCATAGCGTTGCCTGCCGCTGTTTTTTGTGCTAACATTGCATTGCTGGTACCAAGAATTAGGAGTTGGCAACGTACTTCATGAAACTTACTCAAGCAGCGTGTTTTGGTGGTTGATCAGAATTCCTAACCTAGGGTAAATACAAGTGGGAAAACGATCAACCGGACGCACACACAAAACGAAGCACCTGTCTTTTTTGTATAAGCAACTGCTTTGTAGGAAATACTTGAGGATGCAAAAGATCAAAGGAGGTAAATGTGCTGTAGCCCACACGAAACTCAGGTGAATCTGGGTTTAGTGGCGGGCGTAAGCGTTCACCAAAAAAGACCCACTTTGTAGATGTATTGTTTCTCCCCCTCTAGCCTCCTTCGAAGTAAGCACAAGGCAGCCCCTCGAGAATTTTGCGTGGTTCTTCGGAACTTCTTCCCCCCTCCCCTGTTTTCATTTGTGACCGCACGAAACATACCCAATTCTTGTCGAACTCAACGAGTCTCGTGGCTTTCACCCGCACCCCGCCGTGCCTTCGGTGCATCGGTATCGGCAAGTTTATTTTTTGGAAGAGCAGCACAAGAGACCGAAGCATCGCAAGCACTCAAGAGCGTCAGCGTCAACCGCAGCAAGCAAAGCTCGAGTCGAAGCTACCGGGTTTACGGGCTGTGCAGCGAACGGGCCATGTCCCAAAGGTGGATACTCGCCCAGCCCGAGGTCAGATCCAGTCCCAAAGGTGGATACTCGCCCAGCCCGAGGTCAGATCCAGAGATTGCGCCTTAGGAGTCATCCCGAAACCTGCAGGGACCACCTGGATACGTAATGACAAATCGAATACATATCGTATACGCCGTAGGAGATAGCAGAAAGCAATGTCCCAACCAATTAAATGAGAAAAGAAGCGAGGAAAACCAAAGCGCTGCTGCTTGGTGTGTCGAGTCCTTGGAGGTTCCTCAAGCATTTGCCACCTTTGCGCCTGTCGTCCCTCTCACCTCCGACCGGTCGTGGCTTGCAAACAAGTAGCTGGAATCACACATCTTAACGCGTTTCTCGTTTCTGCCCCCCCCCCCCCCCCCCCCCCCCCCCCACCCATCCTCCCCATGACGGATTCGCCTGAGCTCTAGTAGCACGGGTGGTCCTGGCTGTGACGAGCTACAAACAGCCGCCTGAAAAACCAGACTCACCGCTGTCCTGTCTGCAGACACTCAGGTTCCGCGCTGATGATGGTCCGCCTTATGTGTCCGTGGCTAAAAGGACCGAAACACGGCGCAGACGGGACCAGTGCGGCGTTGAGCACTTAGTTGCAAATCCCCCCACCCATGCCGCCTTTGCAGCACAGCACTTCTTCCGTTCCGGTTTACGCAATTGAATTGTCTGAACTCAACACACACTGTTCCGTTGCCCGTATCAGTATTCAGGCAGCAGTATGATCGTGCCGTGGTTGTCGCGCCTCCGCTGTCCTGTCTGCAGACACCACGGCTTACAGGACCGAAGCACAGTGCAAAAATCACGCGGCTAAAGTCACCGCTTGCGGGGCTGGGGCAGGGCGGGTTGTTCAAGGTTTTCGGACTCATTTTTTCTCTCGAAAAGGCCGAACACTTGTAAGAAGGTTTCCCGCCACGTGAAGACACAAGGTCGCTACCTGGTCGAGGTTTCGCTCACGACCGTTTCCTGAACAATCCTTCAACAAGTCAGTGGTTAAAAAGCCTGGCCACAGTGGTGCAAGCACCACGCGCTCTCCATACCCAAGTAATATTTCCCGCCAGTCAAGTATACTGGGGAACCAGACAGGAACAAAGGCGGGAAACGGTCTGGAGATGCTCGAGAACAACGTTGCTCAAAAGCAGTGGTGTATTGGCACACTCCCCTTGCCGATACATGCTTTATGTGGTAACAACGGAGACTCCTGCCCTGATACCGTGCTCGGAGCAGGTTCAGAGAGGGGAGTTGTACGTCCACATGGGATCGTTGCATACACAACTTTCGATCGCCGTAAACAAAAAAAGAGAGAAACCTTAAGTTCTAAGAAAGACAAGTGCACGCCCTACCAGGATGTGCCCCTGGGTGAATGCCGTTCAGGTTGCTACTTTTCTTGTTCCGTTTCGTTTCTCTTGGTTAGCTGTTGGTCGCGCCAGCAGAAGGTAATCCGATGCACTTCCAGGAAACAAAGGGGGACTGGCCTCAAGCACTAATTCAGACTGGGGTTCTGCCCTGTTCACTCGTCGTTACCTCGGCTCAACTGCGGTTGATCGAGGGTGACATCAATTGCACTTATCGTTGGATGTCTTGGCTCTCGGGAATTGCAGAAGCATGAGACTCGTCAGGTCGTCGAACGCATTAGCGAGCATGCAGATGCGAACGCACAACTGCAAACTGGCAGAGATTCTACGCACCTCTTAGCATATGGTGCCACGTTGGAGGTTTCAAATGGCTTTGTGGCACACCGGAGAACTAAAAGCTCACGAACAACAGAAAAGGCGTCGAAAGACACCAATCTGTACGCCCGTACGGGATCGTCGGAAGCACAAAAAAGCGGAAAACGCGCACACGCAAACCGCAACGAAGGAAAGAAATAGGAACAGGGGGCAACGACGTTGGGGAATAGGGGGTGAGGGCCGAAACCATGGCTAGCGAAAACCAGGGAGCGGGGATCCTCATGAAGTTCGAGACGCGATCGAACAGAGTGAAGGGCCTGAGCTTTCACCCGAAGCGACCATGGATTCTCGCGACGTTGCACACGGGGGTTATCCAGCTGTGGGACTTCCGCATGAACACACTCATCGACAGGTACGAAGAACACGTCGGTCCAGTTAGAGGTGTGGACTTCCACTCGCACCAGCCACTATTCGTGTCCGGTGGTGACGACTATGACATCAAGGTTTGGAACTACAAGCTGAAACGCTGCTTGTTCACGCTGAGCGGTCACATGGACTACGTGCGAACCGTGCAGTTCCATCTGTCGGAGCCGTGGATCCTCTCTGCGTCCGATGACCAAACCATTCGTATCTGGAACTGGCAGGGGCGCTCTTGCATGAGCTCCCTGACCGGTCACAACAACTACGTCATGAGTGCCTTCTTCCACCCGCGAAAGGACCTCGTCGTCAGTGCGTCGCTCGACCACATGATCCGAATCTGGGACCTGTACGGTCTCAAGGCCCGGCGAACCAACAACAGCAACTACCCCGGCCAAGAGATCTTCGGCAACAACGACGTGCAGGTGAAGTTCATCTTGGAGGGTCACGAAAGGCCCGTCAACTACGCGTCGTTCCATCCAACCAAGAACTTGGTCGTCTCCGGGTCGGACGACAATTCGGTGAAGGTCTGGCGGATCGATGAGGACAGGGTGTACGAGGTCAACACCTGCAACAAGCACGTGAGCAATGTGACGTGCGTGATGTACTTCAAGGACTACATCATCTCCAACTCGGAGGATGGCTCGATCTATGTCTTCGACACGAAGACATCGACGTACACGCAGACCTGCCACAGAAGCGACCGTTTCTGGGTGCTGGCCGTGCAGCCGGAGAGGAACCTGATCGCGGCTGGTCACGACAACGGAATGATCATCTTCAAGCTCGAAAGAGAGCGACCCGCCATGCACCTCGTGGACAACACCAACCTCTTCTGGGTTGCGACGAGCCCGAGCGGGGAGAGGCAGATCCAAACGTACGACTTCAGCAAGGCAGGCGGCATTCAGTCTACCGTGTGCGCCCTCCCCGGAAAGCACACGCACAGCCCCCGCAGCATCTGCTACAACAGAGACGAAGACAAGTTCTTGGTGTACTACGCGGATTCTGCCTCGTACGACCTCGTCGTGAAAGGCGACCGGTTCCAGCAAGGATACTGCACCACGCCCGTGTGGTTCAGCAGGAACAAGTTCGCCGGATTGAACTCCGCGAAGAGCATCATCGTGACCAACAGCCAGAACACGACCGTCGCCTCCCTCGACCCTGTCGGATCCGGCGACGAGATTTTCTGGGCGCCCCAGGGCACGATTCTCTTGCGGGGCGAGGAGGAGCTGTACCTTTACGACCCGCAGCACAAGCGGGTCACCGGGAAGGCGCCGGTGGCCAAGTGCAAGTCGGTCGTTTGGTCGTCCGACTTCAGCAAGCTGGCGGCCGTGTCGAAGCGGTCGATCGTGGTCCTTTCCAAAAAGGGCCTCAAACATGTGTGCACCGTGCACGAGAACAGCGCAATCATCAAGTCCGCCTGCTTCGACGAGGGCCCCGCGGCCACTACGCTCATCTACTGCACTCACAACCACCTTAAGTACTGCCTGATGAACGGCGACACCGGGACTATCAAGACCCTCTCGTCTCCCCTCTACCTCGTGAAGGTGGTCAACGACGAGGTGGCGTACATCGACCGAGAGGGGAACCTCACGACGAACATGAAGATTGACACGTCCGAGCTTCGGTTCAAGCTCGCTCTCTTGGGTGAGAAGTGGGGCGACCTGTTGAAGATTGTCAGCAAAACCAAAGCGCACGGGCAAGCGCTCGTGTCGTATTTGCAGCAAAGAGGCTTCCACGAGGTGGCGATGTGCTTCGTGAAGGACGTGAAGATCAAGTTCGATCTCGCGATCCAATGCGGGGATTTGAAGGAGGCGCAGGGGTGCGCGGAACAGATCAACGAGGAGTCCTGCTGGACCCGGCTCGCGGAGAGCGCGATGAACTACGGGAAGGTCGAGATGGCGACCGCGGCGTTGAGCAAGACCGGGTCCGCCGCAGCGCACCAGAAGCTGTCCTTCGAGCATTTCGTGCTCGGCAACGACGAGAAGTGCAGGGACTTCGCGGACATGCAGCGGGCCGATCTCGGGTTCCGCTTTCAAATGGCGACCTTGACGGGCGACTTCGAGTCCCGGATCAAGCTTTTGGAAGAAGCAGGGCAATTCACTTTGGCCCACCAGGTTGCCATCAGGCACGGCCTGACCGAGAAGGCGTCGAGCCTACTGAAAGCTGCGGGAAAATCCATCATGGACGCCATGTCCATGCCGGCAGCAGACGATGAGGAAGAAGAGGAGTTGGAGGACCTTGTTGCAACACGGAACCGTATGGCGATGCGCGCGAAGGAAAAAGCGTTCGAAGTGACGAACCGGATGGCTGAGATGAGCGGGACCCCTCTGCCCATGTTGAAGAAAACGCCCATCGCGACGGATTGGCCGATGACCAGAATCTCGGAGAGCCACGTGATGATGGCATTGAAGAAGGGTGTCAACGTTGAGCACAATGACGCCGACGAAGACGTTGCCGTTGGCGGCGCTTGGGACGTTGGTGGCCTGGACGATGATCTGGAAGAGCCGAAGCAAGACGGCTGGGGCGAAGAAGGCGCGGTCGATGACCTGGACATGGACGGCGACGACATGGGCGGCGGGTGGGCCGTGCAGGATGACCTCATCGGACTCGACGCTGAGGATCTGATGGTAGGAAAAGGCGACAAAGACATTCAAATGCCGAACCCCGGCCGGCCGACGACACGGTTGTGGGTTGACGGCTCTCGCCACGCTTGCGATCACGCCGCTGCAGGTAACTTCGAGTCTGCCATGCGACTGCTGAAGACGCACTACGGCATTCTCGACTTTGCACCTCTCAAACCGTACTTCCTGCAGTGCTACGCGGCAGCCAACGGCTCGATGCCTGTGTCGACAGCACTTCCTCCCCACGTCGCGTACCAGAGCACACCTGACCGTCTCCCGATTCGGTCGTTGTTCCTGTCCACGCTGCAAGAGAAGTGCAAGCAAGGCAACACGTTCACAACGTACGGAAAATTTGCGGACGCGAAGAACACGTTCCAGCAGGTGCTCCAAATGGCGGTGCTCTTGGTCGCCTCGGCGTCTGACATCCTCGAGAAGAACGACCTCATCAAGAAGGCACGCAACTACGCCTCTGCTTTCTCCCTGCAGCTTGCCCGAGCAGAGTTCGAGAGCAAGCCCGCGAGGAGCGCCGAAATGGCAGCATACTTCACCCACTACGACCTCGACCCCGGCCACATGGGGCTGGTGCTCAAGTTCGCCATGCACGAGACGTGGAAGCGGCAGTTCGTCCGTACGTCAGGTGCCATCGCCAGGCGCCTGCTCGACTACAACCCCGAAGCGAAGGTTGCCGCACAGGCAAAGAAGGTGATGATGACAGCCGAAACAAAGGACGATGCCGCCAAGGTTTGCTAGCCACTTCGCCAGCCCTCGTCGGGCCAATCTCTCGAAGATCCCCTTAGTTTTCATCGCTCACACGCATTCGTAGCGTGAAACCGAACATTTCATGCAACTTCCCTCTTTGGCATATGTGCCGTCCTTCTCATGACTCTCCACACATTCACAGCTCGACTACGACTCCAGAAACCCCTTCGAAGTCTGCGTGAAGACGTGGGTACCCATGTACTTGGTATGCATTACGCGTTTTCACTTAACAGCACGACTACGCCTCGCATGGCAATCGATTGAGTGGGAATTACCACTCACATAGAACACAGCAAATATATGCGAATCGCGTATGAGCTCTCGACCAATACTGCACGATCGCGTTTCAGGTGGCCGGTGACGAGCTTCGTGCAAAACGTGGCTCAGCAACCAACTCTGTGCGAATCACACCTACACACAGGGCTCGACGAACCCGATCCGCTGCAGCTACTGTGGAGCGCCAGCGCTGCCCAAGTTTAGTGGTATGTCCATCTTCAAAACAGTAGTGCGGGACACCGTTCAATGATCCACTTTCGAGTTTGCTTTCGTCTTACAGTCGACAGGTGGGAAATCTTAGTTTAATGTATAGGCGGAACACTGCCTCTCGCTCAACGTCTTCTTAGAAGAGGAATTTCAAGCGAACTTCAACTCTAAGAAAAGAGATGCAAAAATAGGGTGGGAATGCCCTTCGTCGAAGGGAGCTACGGTTTCGGCCTTCCCTTCGGCGCATTCTAAAAAAACTACGCCGAGCCGTCAACCCCGAAAAGAAATCTATGAATTCCTTCGCAGAAGACTTGGTGCTAGCATTAAACACGCACGAGGGGCAGCATTGTCTGTGCCTTTCCCCTCGCACCAGTGGTAGAAGACACGACCATTCCAAGCACGTTCTTGCATACCCCCCGTACCCAACACGCACACTATGGGCTATACTCCGCGCAGGGTTACCCACAACTGAGATCTAACACACACACACACACACACACACACACACACACACACACACACACACACACACACACACACACACACACACACACACACACACACACACACACACACACACACACACACACACACACACACACACACACACACACACACACACACACACACACACACACACACACACACACACACACACACACACACACACACACACACACACACACACACACACACACACACACACACACACACACACACACACACACACACACACACACACACACACACACACACACACACACACACACACACACACATACACACACACAGGCGAGCTGTGTCCGATCTGCTGGGTCGGAGAGATGGGCAAAGAAGTGACTGGGCAGCCGCCTGTGGCGGCCAGCGGACCGAATTAAGCGCTCCAGCCCGGGAGTGAGCGGTCCAGTCGCAGGCGTCCCCGACGGCGGATACACTCTCTTGCGGGGGGGGCGTGCCCCTTCCCGCACGATTCGCTTGTGGCGAACGGAATCGGGGGGGGAAGACACGGACATCCCTGCGGCCCGTGCAAACGCGCCCTCGCACGATTGCTTTTGAGCGACTGTTATGTGGGGGGCACCGACTGTCTCTCGCCTTCAACGCTGTTTCTTTTCTTCGCGAGGAAGCTGTAGAGATAGTTGTTCCTGGGGGCTTTGGCCCCCTCCCTCCCTGTATGGATGCTACGACAGCTCCGCGTGTTGAACTCAACACCGAACGTCGCCTTGGTGGCGCAAAAGTGGATATTCCGGCATGACCTCTCTCCGCCAGGCGATCGAAGTCGAAAGTCACTTGCGCGATAACGAAGTAAGCTAGCCGCAATCGCAGCCTTGCTGCTGATGCGCAACACTAGCTTCCGCGCAGGTGTGCCTCGCCTCCTTCGTCGTTCCGGAAAGGTTCCGCGCCTTTGCACGACAGCAGACCTCCGCATACGGACAAAACGCGTGCAGTTGTGAAGGATGCCTTGACGCACAGATGTTCCTAGTGACCAACCAGGAATTACCTGCTACCAACGTGCTGTCAAGGGTTCCCCGTGATTCGGCTGAGAACGTGCCACACAAGCACGAATTCGCAACCTCCACACAAAGGGTGCCAGCCAATGCCGACGGCTGCACGGTGTAGCTCCAGCCTCGGATGCCGGAGTTTTAGGCGGAAAACAGAGTGCGCAGAAGCGTGCACCCGCTTTTTTTAGTACCAACAATCTTGCGGGTTGCCCTTCACTGTATTGTGCAGGCCCAAAAAAGACGCAGGCAGCGTGTTTTGGCGGCTGATCAGAATTCCTTACCTGAAATTGACACAGGGTACATACAAGGGGGAAAACGATCAACCGGCACGCACAAACAAAACGAAGCGCCTGTCTTTTTTTTTTGTATAGGCACCTGCTTTGTAGGAACTGCTTGAGGAGACTGCCAGTTGCGATGGTAAATGTGCTGTAGCCCACACGAAACACAGGTGAATCTGGGTTTAGTGGCGGGCGTAAGCGTTCAACAAAAAAGACCCACTTTGTAGTTGTTTTCTCCCCCTCTAGCCTCCTTCGAAATGAGCACAAGGCAGTCCCTCGAGTATTTCCGGTGCGAGAAAGCGAGGGGCATGGGAGGAGGTCGGCAAAAACTGCTGCGACAAAACATACGCATCCCCCCGAAGAAGCAAGCTTTTTTGTTGTCCCCGCACCTCTCCTCCACTCTGTGGCCGGAATCAGCCGTGTAGCGCACCGTCTAACCCACACCCAGCCTCTTCCCCCCCCCGCCCAGCCCCAATCTAGCTTCTCCCTTTGTTTTTTTTTTTCTTCTTCTTTTTCTGTTTTTTTTTTCTCCTTCGTCTTTGCTCTTTTCCAGTTTTTTTTAAAAGGTTTATTCGCTAACCGTCCGCTGCAAATTACTGCTGGCGTTACAAAGCAGACGCACACAGCAAGGGGCCGCAAGCATCGAACCCCACGCCCAAGCAAGCGGTGCGCCGCAGGAACGCTACCAGGCCACCTTTTTTTCAAGCACCGGGGTTGCCCCCCGCCGTTGCGAAAGGAGCCGGGTGACTGTGCCTGATCCGTGGCTGATAAGCATTTTGACTCGCACCGCAGTCCTGTCTGCAGACACTCAGATTCCGCGCTGATGATGGTCCGCCTTATGTGTCCGTGGCTTGGAGGACCGAAACACGGCGCAGACGGGACCAGTGCGGTGTTGAGCACATACCCATTCCAAGCACGTTCTTGCAATCCCCCCGACGAAAAGGACGGTGTGAGGAAGTCGATCGCTCAGCACGCACAAACAAAACGAATCGCCGGCCACCGCAGGCTTGTCCTTGCTCTGGAATGGCCCACTTTGAACCAGGTGCCCGCGCCCTCGGTACCCCCTCTGCTCGCGCCACGCCGCCATTTGAAGTTTGAGAGAGTAGGCCGAGGAAGCGACTTGTTCTCGCCACCCGCTTCTTTTTTGTATAAGCACCTGCTTCGTAGGAAATACTCGAAGAGACTGCCAGTTGCGAAAATATTCAAAGGAGGTAAACGTGTCGTAGCCCACACGAAACACAGGTAAATCTGGGTAGTGGCGGCCGTAAGCGCTCAACAAAAAAGACCCACTTTGCTAGTTGTATTGTTTTCTTAATAGTACATCTGAACATTTCCGGAACAACGGTTGCACATGAAAGAGAAAACGAAGCCAACGAAAAAGTGCTAATACAGGAAACCCCCCCAGAGAGGTTTATACCCTGCACACGCGACGAAGAACAAGAAACTGTTGCCTTATTACTTTCATCACCTTTGGTCAGTAGATGCTGATCGTCCGTTGCTTCGTTTTATCAGTGCAAGCCCGTTAATCAGAATCATCACAATACCGTACCAAAGGGTCTTTTCGGTCGACCGTTGTTAAAAGATCTAAGGTGTGTGTTCTCCCTTCGGTGGGTGAAGTCGACGTCCAATCCGGCGGAACTGCCTTGGCAGGCCTTCACTTTGGCGCGTCTTCACTTTATATCTAGGATCTAAAGTGACGATCGAAAGTGAAGATCTTATTCGCCACTTTGCGACACCCTGCAACAAGGGAGACGCGGCTACAGACCGCGGGGATCCACTGCGTGGTTGCCTCGCCTTCCTATCTGTCGGTGTCGGACATGCTTTATCAAGGTTGTTGCCGCAAAACACTCGAGGGACTGCCTTGTGCCCATTTCGACGGTGGCTAGAGGGAGAACATTGCCGGAGTTGGGCCGCAGCCGGCCCCGCGTGCACCAAGCGGCCTTGTTGGACGGAATCTCCCGGCTTTGTGTCTCCTGACGGGGAATTGGCCGAGGCAAAGCTCGATTGCCGCTAAAAAAACAAGGAAGCCCGGTCCGAAGATTCTGGCCTCACCGAGGTCGAGCAGCTTGATGATTCGTGCACGTTTCAAAAAAATACCGCAGATCCGATATACACAGGAGTATACGATCAGGCGACTTTGAACCCCCCGGATCGCTCTTAGCGAACTTACGCTCTAAAAGCGCGCGCTCACACCCGCACACGCCCGCCGCGACACCACGTGTAAAAGGAGGCGTCTTCCCCCGGATACATGCAGCAACCAGCATCACCCGGGGCACGAAGCAGGAAGCCCAGGCTACAATATCGAACAGCGCGTGGCCACCACGAGCAGCCGAGCTTCAGCCGGAACGTAAAGTAGCTGAAAACCTGGGCTATACTCCGCGTCAGGTGTTACCCATCATTGAATTCCACCTACACCCGCACAAAACCGCCGGAACGGACGTTCGCCACAGCGCCGCCGAAGGCAGACATTCGGCTGCGCGTCTTCACGTCTCTCGCCCCCCTCTAGCCCTCCTTGTGCCCCGAGCGCCCGCACGGCCCTTCTCCTCCTTCGGGAAAAAGAACGACATCACCTGCCAACAGACGCGTTGCGAATATGAGGCATCATCCAATTGCTGCAGGTTGCCACCCCCTCGAAACACCTTCTGGTCCCTCAGCCCACCCAGCTATCCACCCTCCAATCTCGGTCGCGAAACCTTCGCCACGTGGGCCAGGTCTGTGACTGTGTCGTCAGGTCAACAGAAATGGTCACAGCTGTCAACACTGCAAGTCCCAGCGCAGTCTAGCGACAGTGAAAATGGAATGGAGAGTGGGTGCGCCGATGTGTAACGTCCGTGTACGTGAGAGGGATAGAACCTCCTGCGCCTCGTTGGACTGGCGTAATATTTGCGTATTTGCTCTTGAAAACGACACCCCCACGGACAATCGGATCCCGCGGACAATCGGATTCACAACAAAATTTTCCTCTTTTTCTTTCCGGTAACAAAAACACGTCGAGTGCGGCTGTCATCACTTAAAAAGTGACGGTGCTGAGGAAATACAGGAATCCAAGTAAAACACTCACGTTGCGCACAAACAAACCCTCCGAAGGCAAACCCCCTCGGCCTGCGAAGGAAAGACTCGAAGGGAGTTTCCCGTTAAACTGGCTGCCCCCTCCTCAGGAGGACAAAGCCTCCAGAGCGTCAAGCCAACCTACGAGTTGAAGAAGAGCAGAAGAAGGAGAAGAAAAAATAAAGCAGTCCCCGCTATGGCGGTTGTCGGATTCCGATCGAAGTAAACAAAAAAAAAAAAAAAAAAAGGCCGATGTATATCGTCGACCGCAAAACGGGAGAGGGGAAAATAAAAAAAAAGATTTAAAAAGAACTCTCTGCCCCCCCTCCCACCTCCCCTCAGAGTTCGAGTCTTCTAAATGTTGCCCGCTTCCTCTCCCACCACCACCACCCCCCCCCCCCCCCCCCCCCACCCAGATTTCAGCGGGTATTTCGTGCCTTCGTTACCATTTTCTTTTTGATCGTACCGATTTGGCGGGGGAGAGCGTTGTGGGGATTGTAGCAGCTGCCAGAGCCCTGCATGCCGCGCTGGAGAGATCAGAAGTCAAGCGCGGTTAAGGTACTCAAATGCCTTTTCCCATCTCGTCAAAAGACGTGCATGCAAAAATGGCCGCGGATATTCCTGTCTGGGAACCAGCAGTCACGGGTGCGAACTTGAAGCTGCCAACCCCGCGTTGGTCCGTGCGAGCGTTCAACACAAAATATCCATGAAGAAGTCTGCCGCCGTACTTCTTTCCCTTCGTTTTCTTCTTGCTTTTTTTTCTCCCGACACCACCTCCCCTCCCCGTTCTCTTTTTCCATGCTTGAATTCTTTCTTCTCCTTCTCTGTCTTTTCCGTTGCTTGACTTTAACATGGGGGATCTTTCATTCTCGGTCTACCATCGCTCTCCCGAACTTCTCACACTCTGCCGCACTCGCTGCGCCGCCAACAACTTAGAAAATGATGCCGCTGAACTTCAATCTAACAAGAGGTCGAAAGCTGAGGTGGAAGACGACAAAGCTGATGTGGAAGATGACGTAGCGCTCGAAGAGAAATACACTTTGGCGGCCTCCTTTGGGATATCGGAAATCCGAAACTGTATTCGTCCACCCAGATTCGTCCACCCTACGTGTGGCGTTTGAGGGCGGGGACACCTCTACAGCCGCATCATTGAAGAACGTTGCAGGTGGGATGGACGTCACGTGGGACAGCGTGGAAATGACTTGGCGGGGATGCCTCCGTCTTCGTGGCACTTACCTTTTTGCGCGCCGCCACGGGTCATCTGCCAGCTATAAGACGAATCCAACTGGTTAATTAAACCACGGCATTTCGCTTCGCCACCGTGTTGGCGAGTGGAATGGCCTCCTTCCGTGACGGATTCGCCTGTGCTCTGGTAGTACGGGTAGTCCTGCCTGTGGCGAGCTACGAACAGCCCGCCTGTCTGCAGACACTCAGTCCGCCTTATAAAGGACCGAAACACGGCGCAGACGGGACCAGTGCGGTGTTGAGCACATATCCATTCCAAGCACGTTCTTGCAAGCCACCCGCATGCAACGGACAGCAGAAAATGGGCACTTCACCGCCCAGTTCTAAGAGTAGACGGCGAGCTGAAGTACCACGTTCTGTGGGCCTATCTTAGCGGTCAGCACTTCTTCTGCCGCACAGTCTGCCAGACATACAATACATCAAACGGCAAGCATGAACTTGACATACACGACCACATCACAGAAGCACAGCACCGCCGAAAACAACGAACCTGGACTGCCTTCGGCTGCGAATGAATAAACCCATCTAAACCAAAGTGACAAGAAAACACCCACCCACCCCCCCACGGGCCCGCAAGCCGCCCGTTTCTCCCCCCCGCCCCGCCCCGCCACCGCAAAAGATAAGCAACCCCGCGCCACCGGAAATGCGGCGGCCGCCCGCGCCGCCGCCGCTGCTGCTGCTGCTGCTGCTGCTGGCGGCGGCAGTGGAGCCGGGCGCCGCGCAGAACGCGACGTCGCTGCAGGCGCTGGTGAGGCGTGGGATCCAAAAGTGCGTCGGGGCGACGAACTCGACCGGCGCGAACGCGTTCCTGACGTGCCCCGTGCAGCCGGTGGCGCCGTACATCGCGGACCGGTCGAAGGACGTCGACGTCGGCCTCACCGTCCTCGGGAGCCTGTTCGTGATCTGGTGCGTGGGCTGGGTTCTGGTGGGCAAATTCACCGTCGATGACGGGTACATAGACGCGCCGAGGAGCGCCGAGAGCGACGACATCCGGCAGCGCAAACTGATGACGTACTTCGTCCTTTTCGTCGAGTCGCCGCAGCTGTGCGCCATCTGCTTCTCGTCCGCCATGGAAGAAGAGTACACCATGGGCATGAGCTTCTTCCAGTCTTTCACCGCGGCTTGGCTGCTTCGGTGGGAAGGCGGGTACCTCACCTCGTTTTCGCTGAGCATAGGCATCGCGTGGATTCTCGGGATGGTCGTCTACGCTCCCGTTATCACAGCCGTGCTGTTTCCTGGCAGGTACGCGGGGATGCTTTTAACCACACAGCAGGGAATACCAGAAAGAACACATCGCGCCCGATTATTCGCACTTCTTTTTTCAAGCTGAAGATTTTTGCAATGAAAATCGCTTTGAGATTGAATCGCTACTGAAGCTGAATATTTTTGTATTGAAAATGCCTTGCGATTCGAACTGAAGATTTTTTGTCCCCGTTACAAGGATACAGCCTTCTCGATACCTCGCATGCCTTGATGCAGTTTACGCCCCTGGGGTGCATTTTCGGGTACAAGGCTGGCAAAGGAGGGGACTCCAGCGCCGTCAACGTTGCCACACCCTCTAACTTCGTGAATTTCAAGGTCAGCAGCGGTCCCAGTATGCGCCAAGTCATCAACTGGGCCACTCCCGATCGGATGTACTTTGCGCTTCCCGGTGGCGGGTCACACAACTGCTGCCCAAGACACACCTGCTGCCGCCCCAGTTGGGGCTGGATTGCACTTCCTCCCTCCTGGAGAGCTCCTCGACCTATTTCGATTATCAAGAAACCAAAATGGACGTTGAAATGGGCAGCGGAGAAGCGCCCACCAGAACTCAAACCCGGCAGGTACGCGGAGACAGCCGAAAAAGCGACGGCGGGGGTGATCTTCGGGATCGAGACGGCGCGCGACTTCTACCTGCACTACCTGCCGCTGCCGCTGTTCGTCAACATCCTGAGCCCGTTCTTCTGCACGTACTACGAGGAGCCGCCCAACGGCCTGGGGGAGGACCCCACCGTGAACTGGGACCGCAGCGTGACCTGCTGGGACCCGCAGTACTACGTGCTCGCCACGGGGGTGGCGCTGTTGACGTTCTTCATGTACTGGGGGTCGTGCCTCGCGTCCGGGATGATCCCGTTTCTCGTGCAGAAATCGACCGATTTGCTGATGCACGGGCGGTACACGGCGACGTCGATCCAGATGAAGCTGTGGCTGGCCAGCTTTTACCTGATGTTCGAGCAGCGCTGGCGCTGGCCGCACCTCGCTGGAGCCTTGACCGGTCTGTTCGCGCTCGCGTGGTTCAACGTCTCGATCAGGCCGTGCTGCGTCGAGAAGATCAACTACGTGCGGACGTGCGGGATCCTGCTCGCGCTATGGGTGTGCATCGCGAACATCTACACCGCGGCGATGGACGACCCGACGGCGAATTCCCCGTTTTGGATGGTCACCGCCGGCACCGTAGCGCTCGCGGTACTGTGCTTAGTGCGGTACTGCGTCATCCCTGAGACCAAAGTGTTCCCCCCCGTGTCCATCGAAGGCGGGTTCTACGAAGGGGACGTCGCGCTCTCGACCATGTGGCGACACGGGACGGGGTTCCAAAAATGGCCGGACAAGGCCGAGTACGTGGGGTCGTGGCTGTTCGACTCCATCACGGGGAAGGGCGTGTTCAAGCTGCCGAACGGCATGTTCTACGAGGGCCAGTGGCTGAAGGGAAAACGCCACGGCTTCGGGAAGACCACGATCGTCGACGACGGCGAGATGGAGTACGAGGGGTTTTTCAGCAGGGACCTCTTCCACGGCTTCGGCACGAAGCGGTTCGACAACGGCGAAGTGTACGAAGGAGGGTGGAAGCACGGGAAGGAGCACGGCCTGGGGCAGTGGAGCTTCGCGGATGGGTCGACTGTGTACGGCACGTGGGTTGAGGGTACCGTCACGTTCCCCAACCAATCCGACTTCGGCTTCGCCGAAGACGAGCCGAGGGTGGTCTCGAAGAAGCGCGGGACGCTGGTGACGGCTCTCTCGTCGCTGCCGTTCTCGGCGAGCAACCGCGTGTCGGCCGCCGGCGACGAGGACTACAACGACAAGGACACGCCGGAGACCCGGCGGAAAAAGTCGAACGTCGGCACGAAGAGCGTCGGCCCGATCCGCTACGGAGTCCTCCACGGCGAGGGCACTCGGTACTACGCGGGAGGGGGCGTGTACAAGGGCACGTTCCGCGCCGGGATGCGCCACGGCGACGGCATCATGCAGTACGACGTCGACGCTCAGTACATGGGCGTTTGGCTGAACGACAAGCGCCACGGCGACGGCAGCTTCGAGCATCCTGACTGGCAGTACGAAGGTGACTGGCAGTTCGATATGATGCACGGCCACGGGAAACTGACTCTGACGAACGGCGAGACGTACACGGGGCACTTCCGGGCGAACAAAAGGGACGGATACGGCAGGTGCGAGTTCCGCGACGGGCGCGAGTTCATCGGGTCGTTCACCGACAACGAATACTCGGGGAAGGGCTCGATGACGTTCTCGAACGGCGACACGTACGAGGGGCCGTGGGTCGACGGGCTGCGGCACGGGAACCCGGGCAAGTACACGGCGAGCGATGGAAGCTGGTACGAAGGCGAGTTCGCGGGCGACGAGGCGGACGGGGAGGGGATCTTGGCCATCGAGAACATCGGGACGTATAACGGGACGTTCAGCGGCGGGAAGAAGCAGGGGGTGGGGCAGTTCGAGTGGTCGGACGGCTCGGTGTACAAGGGGGAGTGGGTGGACAACACGATGACGGGGAGGGGCACGCTTTCGTTCCGATCGGACATCCTCATGTCGAAGATCTACGCCGCGTCGGTCACCTTCGCGATGTGCGCGAGCCAGCCCCAACCCGAAGAGACCGACGACGGCAACGATTCGGCCCCCCCCGAACCCGAGCTGCTGACGATGCCCGACATGGACCTGGACGGTCCGCTCGAGACCGAAAAGCAGCTCAGCGGCATCCTCCGCGGAAAAGCCGCGCAGCCGCCGCCGCCGCCCCCGCCGCCGCGCGCCTTCAACGGCACCGGGAACTCGGCCGCGGAGTCGAGCCTCGCCGTGTCCAGCGCGGGCCCCGGCGACTCGCCCCCCCTGCAGCAGGCGCTGACTCCCCAGCAGAAGTACGAACCGGACGGCCCGATGAGCCCGGAGGGCAGACGCCGGTCGTCTGTCATCGAAGGGTACGTCTGCACCACGTTCGACTACCCGAAGCGCCGGAACTCCCTAGCGTCCCCTGCTGCGCAGCCGAAGCCCATCGAGCTCGCCGTGCCGCTCCTCACGGGGATCGCAGGGGGCGAGTACGACGGCGAGTGGAACGACGGGTGGCTCCACGGCTACGGGACCATGATCTTCGGCGACGGAAGCCAGTACGAAGGCCAGTGGACGCTGAACCGCCCGCACGGCCGCGGCGTCCGCCGGTACGCCGACTCCTCGGTGTACGAGGGGCAGTGGAACGACGGCCGGCGGCAGGGGATCGGCCAAATGGTGTACCCGGACCGGCGTGTGTTCGTGGGCCAGTGGTTCAACGACCTGAGGCACGGCGCGGGCAAGATTGTTCGCCCGAACTCGAAGAGGGGGCCCGTGCACGGGTACTGGAAGACCGACACCTTCGTCGGGTCCACCTACGACGACTTCCTCAAAACCGACCAACCCCTCGACCAGATCATCCCGAACAGCCGCGGCCCGCAGGAAGATTTCAGCTTCCAAGCGGTTCCATCACGGAAGCTCCGGAAGCCTCCCCTGGCCGGCGACCCCGCCGTGGCCGCGGAAGCTGCAACCGAGCCCGACGCTGAAGCCGAAGCTGAAGCTGAAGTTGAAGCTGAAGCTGAAGCCGAAGCAGAAGTTGAAGCTGAAGCTGAAGCTGAAGCCGGAGTGGAAGCCGACGCAGAAAATGGAGCAGAAGCTAACCCGGACGGCCTCGCCAGGACGCTCTCGATCCCGCTCACAGAGTACGCCGAAACGACTTCCGAGGTGTGTGCTTGTGCGAAATTCGCGTTCTTGTCGTATAGGAAGCTAGTCGTTTAAAAGCAGGAGTCCCTGACCCCCCGACCCCCCTACCGTTCCTATGACTCTTCGCCGTTGCGAATTTCCAACTCCACCGAACACAGATCGACGCTATGCTCGCCGAGTGAAGTTTGCATGCACGGGAAGATCGAGTCCTGGCACCAACTTTTGTGCGCGAATGGCTCACAGCGCGACTACTCACCGGGAAAACGGATCTTCCCGATTCGAGAAGCATTGGCAGGAGGAACTTGCGCGCTGCGCAGTTGGCGGTTCCCTGTGCTTCAGTTGCATTCGACTACTAGCATGGATTGCCCTGGAAGTTCTGACTTGGTGGTGGTGACAAGAACCTGGCACAATACTCAGGGTTAGACATGACCACCCCTCTTTGACAAGCTGGGGGCCCCAACATCCCGACACGAAGTGTGATTGCAGAATTGGACCAGCTGCCGCTGCTCGCAACCAAACACCGGATTCTCCTGTTTTAGCTTAACGGCGTGACCCCCCGACGCATCGGGGCCGTTTGATTCAGCATTTCAACACAAGCAATCCTTGGCTGTATTCACCAAAGCATAAAACGTTGGCGCGACAATCCCAATTCTTTTGACATGAGCGTTCTGTGTGGCCCCAACTCTTCGTTGGAGAGGTTCAGCGCCGGTTTGAAGTTCTCCCGGCACTGTCGCCCACAAGCAAAACATCCCAACCGGCAAAGCCAGCGGCAGGCGGTTCTATGCAGTTTCAGGAGATAGGGATGGACCTGGTGGTGCAAAATGATGACCTGTGATAGACAGCAATAGGCAACGCGATGCAGTCATCTGCATCTTCGCGGTGGCAATCACCACCGGCTCCACTGCTTTGTCACGCTACATCGTCAGTGCAAGCCCCAACTTTAGCAATTTTCTCGGTGGGAATGGACTGGGTTCAACAATGAGTCGAAAACGTGGTCAGGCGTGTACCGGTTTCGTAGTGCCCACTCCCCAACGCAGCTGCGCCGTTAAACAGTGCCGTGTACCATAACACACTCTCTCCCCCCAGTGAGCCCATCTGCGGTTTCTGTTCGAGCATTTGCTGGATAGGTGCTTCTGTTTTACTTTGCTGACAACACAGTTCGCCACCCCCACGCTCCATTCCACGCCTGTCGTGCTAGCCTTCATTTCGTGAGACGTTGTTCAGTGATCCAATCATCCGCTGTCTTTCCGTTTTGCTGATCCTGTCGCAACTGTTCCACGAGATCAAGTGAGCGCCTCCGGGGCGCTACACGGTCCAGAGTCGGAGAGTGCCAGCATGACTGCTTGTCTAGGTTGAAAGAACCGACATCAAAGGATGAAAGAGCAACGTCGTTACGAACGCTTGGTTTCCCACCAGGAATTGATGTTCGCTCCGTTGGATACAGCACCGACAGCTCACGTAGGACGTATCATCTTTCGTTCTTCTTTTTGGAGCCTATTTCTTGAAGAGTTGCGGCTGCCAGTCCGAAAGTCCGAAAAATGGGTCGAGCAAGACAGAGTCACAGAAGTGTCTAATCCTCCGTTGGGTGCATAGCAGTTCCCCGCACACGGTTGGCCCTTTTGTGTAGTGCATTGTTCTGTCGCCTCAGGGGGTGAGAGTCCCGTATTTCCTCGACGAGCCATGTTGGTTAACTCCTTGCTAGCACAAATCGCTCAGTTTGGGAATGCTGAGCAAATCGGCACGTTATCTCTCACTCCCGGAGGCCGATAGCGAACAAGTACGGTGATGGATGCAAAGCACGAGGGTTAAAAGTCCCCGAAACCGATGAGTGGTAAGAGTTGGAGATTCGTTCAAATCTTAATCATTGCCTTATCGTTCCGTATCGTCGCCACCGGTCGCTGCTGAACTCCAACAACAACGAGCTCGCCAGCTCCGTGTGTTCGAAAGCCAACACCGTTGACAAACCTTGCCAGGGCGACTACTCCCCCCCTCCTCCAGAAAGAAAAGGGGCGTGGGTTGGGCAGCGAAAAGCGGTCGCTGGTTTCCCCCATTTCCCCCCCATCCGCCGGAAGGAGACGGGGGAAGGGGGGCGCCGGCATCAAAAAAGAAAAGGGTCGCACGACACCCAAGCGGGTCGTCCCTCGGGATCGACGGTAGCGCGAGAAAACAGAGAAGAAATCGTAGAAACCCGCCTGCTGCACACAAAGCAAAGGCATAGCGACAGAAAAAGACTGCACACGTGGTCACGCGGATCGAAAACAACACTCATCTGCCAAGCAACTGTGCGCACCCCCGTGGACACGCAGCCCGCGGGTGCTCTGTTGTATCTCGGACGCCTCTTTGTCTCTCTTCCCCTTGGATCAGAAGGGAAATGCTGTTCTCCGGCAAGCTCGCACGGCCGCTGGCGTGCCAAGTGCGGTGGAACCGGGATCCAGCCTGGGGCGATCGGATGAAGGCGGAGAAGCTGAAGCGCGTGAACGCCCTCGTCGACCAGCAGAAGCGGATTAGAGCCCCGTCGTCGCCGGCCCTGAAAGACAAGCTGCAAGGCGTGAAGGCCCTCGACCTCTTGCTCGAGAGGAAGGCGAAGTCGAGTGTCGTCGAGCTTGACAGCGGCCGAGGCGAGCCTGACCACGACTACGACGCCACCGAGGCGCCCACCGAAGAGCAGTACCTCGACGAGAAGCCGCTGAAGGCGTTCGTGGTCCTGCACAAGGGCCGGGAGCGGACGAAGGGCACGGTGGTCCACAAGGAGGAGATGTCGCTGGCCCACTCGAAGCCGCCGGAGGTAGGCGGGAGCCCGTCGGTGCAGATCCGCGCGGCCAGCGGCGACCGCATCCTCGGGTACGGCCTGTGGAAGCCCGCGAAGAGCAGCGTGTACGTCCTGCTGTGGGTGTCGCCGGTGCGCAGCCGGCTGTCCCCCAACGCTCCGAAGGCGAAGAGCCTCGAGAGCCTGTCCATCGGCCGCCGGTTCTGGTTCCACCGATTCTTCAAAGCCCTCGAGTACCGACAGTCGGTTCTCGATTTGGAAGAGTGCGAGGCGTTCAGACTCATCAACGCGGATGCCGACGGGTGCCCCGGCATCATCACCAACCTGTACTCCAATGCGGCGTCGATTACGCTTACGGACAGCATCGCGGTGTCGTATCTTCCGTACCTGCTCGAGTACTTGGAGACGCGGACGCCGACGACTGTGATCCACGTGTCGACGACGGTCAGCTGGAAGAAAATGCCGCAGCGCCTCCTCGGGTTCATCGGCGACGCGCCCGCCGGCGTGACGTCGCGGGTGATCAAGGAGCACGGGCTGATCCTCACGGTCAGCCTCGAGCAGGCGAAGACCCTGCTGCAGCCGGCGAAGCGGAGCTTCCGCGAAGCCGTGGCCCGGTTCGTCGAGAAGCGGCGGGCGGCCGTCGTCAACGACGCAGACGGGTCGCTGGGCGCGTACGCACTGCAAGCGGGCGTCGAGAAGCTGATGTTCATCCACCACGACGCGGACATGGCGGAGGCCGCCAAGAAAAACGTGAAGCGGAACTTCTTCGGGAGCGAGCTGCAGGCGGCGGCCGTGAAGCAGAACAGGGGCTTCGCGCACCACGTCCCGTCCCTCGAGAAGCGCGTTGCGTGGACCGACAGCGCGGTCGGCAGCTTCTTCAAAAAAGTCGACCGGCGGCTGTTCGACTGCTTCGTTATCGACCTGGCCACGGCGCAGGCGGAGTTCCAGGACCCCGCGTGGGTGCACTTGATCCTCCTTTCCGCCCTCCGCAACCTCGACACGTCGCAGCCCACAGGGGCCATGTTGCTCTTCATCACGGTATTTTCGCCTTTCTTTCTAAGCCGGCTAGAACGGCATCGAATTGCACAATTGCCAGGGACGGCTCTTACCACCCCAAAGAAGTTTTCCAAAACTTCCAAAAAATTGAGCTGTTTTTCAGGCGGAAAAAGTGTGACCTTTTCGCTCCCCGAGGCCGCCAAGAGAATTGAGAAGCGAGCGAGCTGCTAGACCTGCCAGAACCTGAAAACCTCCTTCAGGTTTCGTGGCTGTGTCGCAAAATACATTCCGAGGACGTTATGAACGCTTTTGAATTCGTTGAGCTCAAGGACCGTCTGGGGTGGAATGGAATTGCAAACAGAGAGTTTTTCCTTCGGTAATCGTTCAGGGCCAAAAACCCTGGAAGATTTTCCAGGGCCCGGGCCCCGAGTGTAACCCTGTGGGGGGGGTCAAAAAAGTGTTGCACGTGTGGTACCGTGGGCAGGCCATTTGGGCTGTGCAACCTAACCGGCGGCCGTGAAGCAGAACAGGGGGTTCGCGCACCACGTCCCTCGAGACCGACAGCGCGGTCGGCAGCTTCAAAAAAGCGGACCGGCGGCTGTTCGACTGCTTCGTCGACCAGACCACGGCGCACGGAGTTCCAGGACCCCGCGTGGGTGCACTTTATCCTCCTTTCCGCCCACTGGACACGTCGCAGCCACAGGGGCCATGTTGCTGGTATCTTCGCCTTTCTTTCCGCAGTGCGTTGAGCCGGCTGGAACTGCATCGACCACACTCTATCTGGACGCCAGATTTTCGTCGCCACGCGAGCTGATCACTTGCCCAGAGTTGCCGGGGATGGCTCTTTCCACCCCAAAGAAATATCCAAGACCCAAAACGGGCTGCTTCAGACGGAAAGAGTGAGACATTTTTTCGTGGGAGCTACATTGTGTGGAGACCCGCTGTGAAGTCGAAAGACAACGCTGCGCACAAGGTTTCTCCCGTTTCACAGCTTCCCTTCCAACGAAAGAAAAGAAGAACATGCGAGAAGAAAAGAAAATTCCGTACTCCCGTGAAGAAGACTTGATGCTAGCATCAAACATACATGAGGCAAAATTCTGCCTGAACACTAACCCAAGTTTCCTCCCCCCGGTGGCTTTGGCAAGAAATGTATGAGACGAACCAATTCAAACAGCTTTTCGACCTGCGCGAGGCGCAAGACATTTTGACTTCGGCCGTGGAGAAGACGAACCTAGACATTCGGCTCGTGGAGCCTATTTATCCAGCTCCCGATGTGTCGAAGTCGGCTTTCACGTACACCCGCCCAGAGTTCACTGGCTGGGTGGTCAACGTCAGGCGCCCCTGATGCGGCACGGTGAACAGTTGCGACGAGGTGAAAAGGCTCCCGCTGCTCTAGCAGGGCGTTGCTCTTTGGGCAACTTGTGTCCTTCGGTGTGAAAGCTGTTGTTACAGGCTCGCCTGTCTCCGACATCGAACCTTGGTCCCGCGTTCCGCGGCTGCAGCCACGGTCGTCCACCATGCTGGGTAGGGCAGAAAAAGCTCTCGTGTACTTGCGCTTCAAGCCGTGTGCTGGTCAATCCACGAGCTCAGCTCGTGGCTAATTCATTGAACCGGTTCTAGGTGGGCCACTCCTGAGAAGCAGGGCTGGCGACGCGGGGTGAACCAAGAGCTGGCTTGAGGTGTCCGAGTGATCGCTCGTCAGATCTCGCAAAAAGGGTGTTGGTTCATTCTTGACAGCGGGGCGGTGGTCCTGGAAATCGTCGTCCGACGACGAGGTACCACCTTCCAACGCACGCAGCAATTGGGCTGGGAGTGTTTCCAGCAGGGCTTGAGGCCACGGGATTTGAATCGGGTTGGATTCTTCGGACTGTTGCGTCCGCAAGGTCCGTTTTATCTGCGCATAGTTTACGTTGTCGCAAACACCGACTGTGCCTGGAACGCCGCATGCGCCCCTTCCCCTGTTTTCTTGAGAACGAGGAGTGCGGCGCCGGAATCAAAAAAAAGTGTACCTTGCCCGCGCATGATCGCAGGGGGTTTGCAGCAGCGGAATGCGGAACGGCAAGTGGACGCATTGACCAGGCCAGTGAATGTTGGTGCCAAGCTTCAGTGAGAAGTCATGGGGGCAGACCAATGCGGATGCCTGCTTCAGTGAGAGTCATCGGCGAGGCCAACACCTATCACTTCACTACTCAGCTTTTGTAAGAACCAAGCTTCGGTGGAAGCCATGCGCCAGGCCAACGCTTATCACACTCTAGTTTTCGGTGGGCGCCATCGGTCGGGCTAAACGCGCATCACACCAGCAGCTCTTCGTTTGCAACGGTCCCATCAAAAAGGAAGCATGAAAAAATAGCACACCCCCGTCAAGCTATCTTTTGTTCTAGCAGCGTGCTTCCTCCCCTCCCCCCCCGCGCCGGCCCCCCATCTCAATCTCCTCTCGCCGACTATTCCCCCCACGGCGCTCTTTGCCTTTTTGTGGTCTGATGCGTTGCGCTGCGAAAACGGTGAGCCACGCCAAGTTCAGTTGTGCTCCGGAGGTGCGAAACGCGATGGTTCACATGCCGTGACAACGCCGCGAAAAAGCTGCCTGGAAACTTCCGTGCGAGACTCAACGGCGGCTCTCCTATTAGCGAAAAATGAACCCGAACCAATTCAAGCCTGGACCTGATAGACCGTGGTGGACCCCTTTCAGTGCGGCTTGTGGGTCTGACACCCTAAGCCTCGCACACGTGTTAAGACTACTTGGTCCGTGATTTCAAGACGGGTAGTAGCAGATCGCTGTTGTATAACATGAGCCTGCGATCGTTTACGTCAGGCCAGCGACCAAGGACGATGTCCGAAGATGCCGACACTTACCCTTCGCTGACGATGCCGCGCGTCACCTCCTCAACTCACGTGATTCAGTATGATGTACATCGGCAGGCAATTCTATGCAGTTCCAGGGGATAGGGATGGACCGGCTTACAACACCTACGAGCACGACAAGTCGGCGCCCCCCAGAACCTGGAGACACTGACGGCAGCTTCCGCTAAGTTTCACCGCGGCTTGTTGCTCCTGTTGCTTGTTATTGAATGTCTCGTGTCCACATACCATGAAGCTCACTTCGTTCGAACCTTGCCACGTCAGCGTCCTTTGAAGTAAATACCAATCCTAGGTCTTCTTGTGCCGACCACGCGCCAGAGAAAGGAAATCATCACAGCCCGCAAAGGTCGACACAAAGCCACATCCGCCCCATCCCTCTCTCCATTCACAACCTTCTCCGAAACGACCGAACGAAGTTAAAGTCGGCAACAACACACCACACAACACACGCGCACACACAACCCAAGTACACGACATACGCAAGCAAAATCACAAACGAGACGCAACCTTAGAAACAAGCCGACACAAAAAAAAAAAAAAAAAAAAAAAAAAACACAAGAGAGCTTGCAAATCGAAGAAAAGGACTGTAGAAGAAAAGCAAACCCAAAAAAAACAACAAAAAAAAAAAGACACAAAGTATACAGTCCAACGCGAATAGTATGAACAGCCAAGCGCAGTGGATGGCTTCGCCGCCCATGTACCAAGGACCACCGGCGGACATGGCGATGCCGGGGGGGAACATGAGCATGTTCTTGCCCGTTTACGGAAGGGGCATGCAGGCCCACCAGCACCAGGGCAACCACGGCCAGATGCAGTACTACATGCAGCAAGCGCCGGACATGCAAGAGCAGGTGCAGCAGCACATGCAGTCGCCGATGATGCCGTCCGGCCAGAGCGCCGGTTCGGGCGGGGCGGTGTCGATCCATCAAGTAGGGGACCACACCGTGCTCAGAGGCCCCGAGGGCGTCACGGTGCCGATTCCGATGCGGATTCGCGTGAAGGACCCGGCCGTGAGGGGGAACGTGCTGTACGACATCCCGTCTCAGAAAATCGAGCCGACCATGGGGATGTGGGAGTATCTGGAAGGCCAGCACAAAGGAGGGTCGCACCGTGCGCAGTGCCACAGAGCGACTCTCTGCAAGCTGTTCTTGGAGGACCGCTGCGGGCAAGGCACCAAGTGCAAGTCATTCCACATCGACCGCCACATGATCGAGGCCATGCGCATGGAGAACAACGTCGAGTTCGACCAAAGCTTCCTGACGGAAGTCGCGGTGGTGACACCAGACGGCTGCGTGTCCGCCGTCAGGTACAAGAACATCATCAGGAGCAAGGGCCTCGACGTGTACAAAGCCAACCTGCCGGGCAGGCAATGCGTCCCGCCTGCCCGCGTCTGCTCGCACTTCGCCGCGACGATGGCGTGCCCGGACGAGAGGAATTGTGACTTCATCCACATCAAACCGACCGACCTGAAAGACTCCATCCGCAGGACCCCGTGCTGCTTCAACCACGGCGACGCCTCGACTGAATCGGCGCTCAACGTGTCCGAAGTCGTCGACGTGAAGGGGAAAGCGTCGGGCGGCACGTGGCGCCTATGCATGCGCCACGTCGCTTTGACCAACGGCGGCGCCAAGCGCCTCGGCAGTGGTGCCCTCGGCATTCACGACATCTGCGCGATGCACGTCAAGTCGAGGTGCAAGTTCGGGAGGGGGTGCGACCGGGTGCACATCTGTAGGCACTGGGCCACGGAGGTCGGTCTCAGCGCGCAGCTGAACACGCGGATGGCGGCGACCGCCGTCGGCCGCACGTTTTTGCACACCAACCCGCAGAACATGGGACAAGGCGCCTCGTCCCTGTCGCCCGGCTCCACCAGCTGCGGCACCGCCAGGTCGCACCCGCCGTCTCCTTCAGGCTACTCGCTGTACAGCGTGTCCAGCGAAGCGGAGCTTTCTCCGCTGACGGCGAAGATTATGAACGGGGTCGGCATCCGCCACTGTCCGTCGGCCGCGGGGATGTCGAGTTCGGGGTTCATTTCTTCGCAGATGAGCGCCATGAACACTTCGTTCCTCACGACGAGCACACCGTCTTCGCCGGAGCCGGATGACGAAAACCCCCCGCTGACCACTTCGTCGTCGGCCACGTCGATGAAGCGCCTGGGCGCGTTCCCGGCGGTCCACAACTCGAGTCCCGCGGACTCCGACGACGACGAGCCGGGATTCGACCTGCTGGACGACCCCACCGAGAGCCTCCTCAACTTGATCAGCGAGAACTGAATACCCACACAACGCTCCCGCCCCCCCGACCAGATTCACATCGTCGCTGTCCTGTCTGCAGACACTCAGGTTCCGCGCTGATGATGGTCCGGACCGAAACACGGCGCAGACGGGACCAGTGCGGTGTTGAGCACACATCCATTCCAAGCACGCTCTTACAATCCCCCCTTCGCTGCCTTTGCATTCGACAGGGCGTGCGTGCAACAGAGACACGGAAACGTCGGTACCTACAAATGGGGACACCCTACCCCACGCACTATGAAGTTCCTCTACCACCAAAAAAAAGTACGCACAAATACTTGCTCTCTAAAAATCCCGGATTCTCAAAAGCGAACTTTTACTCTGAAAAAAAGGAATACGCCTTCGTCCCCCGGTCTACGACCCTAAAAAGCATGAAACCAGACAAACTGGATCCGTTCGATACCTGCTTGAGGCAGGCCTCTCTACCGGGACAATTGCGGTCCGCGTAGTCAGGAAACGAGTGAAACACACGGTCGATCGAAAAGAACGAAGAGCCGCCTGAAATTGTCGCAAGTGGGTAGGGAGGGGGTGGCTGCATCCCAAAAAGAAAACAACGTTCGCGCTTAAAAAAAAAGAATACACTCAGGCCCAGCTGAAACGATCCCACCCCCTCCTAACCGGTCAACCGCAGGCTTGAAACCACCGGCGTCACAAGAAACCACGTCGAAACACAGCAGTGTCCATGCCCTTGAAAACAAGAAGCGCGTCGAGAAAAGCAGTATCCATGCCGAGGTTCTGCATTCTCATGATCATGAGAAACGATTCAACTCGGCAAACTGCAGCGCTCTCTCTCTCTCTCACAACTGCTCTCACTTCGTCCACGAAGCTCTTTCTGTCGTTCTCTCTCTTATGCTCACGCACCCACATGCTCCATCCTATCCATGCTTCTGCCCATGCAGCTACCGTGCATAGTATCATCGCGTCTGACTACTTGGCGGAGGTGGTCTGACTACTTGGCAGGGGTGGTCTGTCGACAGCAGGCGGGTGCCTTCTGCTGAGCGTACGTGGTAAACGCAGCTAGAGTGTGTTTTTTCCCCTGCTGTGCTCCACACGTCCTGAGTGCGGGCACATCAACGGGTACCCACGTGCGAGACACAAGGGTTTAGACCCACAAGCCGCACAGAAAGGGAGACGAGGCATAGCACACACGGGGGGAACACTTCGCTGTTTTCAGACGTTTTTTCTTGATGGTAACAATTCCTACCAAACCGCGTTCGTCATTATTTAGAAAGACGGTTGACCGCGTATCGTGTTCAAACAGGGACTACACACGTGCAGACAATCAAGCACAATTCCGCTTGGTCGAAGCCAAGCAAGCCGTCTCGCGACTCACAGAGTTATCGACGACCGAACGCGGCTTCGTGAAGAGGGGATGATAATCAGGCAGACACCCACGAAGTGTCCAGGAACTGTCCGACAGAGTTATCGAAAACCAAAAAAAAAAAAAAAAAATCAAAAAGAACGCCGTCACAGGCAACTGACTGCGCGATAATCGCCGGAAACACAAATCGATCGGACAGCACCGACCTAGTATCATAGCTCGAAGAGCAAGAATTAAATGGAATGAAAACGAGTCACACGGAGACACTAAAACACCGACTTCCCTCTCTCAACACAACCCAGCCAACGATGATGGGCGTCCCTGTGCCATCCCATGCATACTTCACTGTTTCTTCTAGAATGAGTATCTGCTTTGTAGGAAATCCTCGAGGCCACCATGCGAGTCCATGCAAATAATTGTGCTGTATCCTACACTGCACGCAAGACGGAACATTCTGAGTTTCGTGACGACAAGCGATCGCCCCGACTCGCTGGCGCGACCAGCACGTGTTGGTCATTGCGTGCGGCAATTGACTACCCGTGTCACGTCCCGAGTACCCTCCACAAAGAAGCGAGCACAAGGAAGAAAAAGCAAGAAACAGTCCAGAAGACGAAAACCGGAAAAAATAAGCAAACAGTTGCAAACTTAAAAAAAAAAAAAAAAAAAAAAAAAAAAAGGTGCCGGCACCAAACGACGTCTCATCTTTTTTTCCCCCCCCCCCACCCTTCGAATTCAACCGTGCGGATGCTTCAAGCCGACCACCCGCACCCAAAAACAATGTTGTGTTCTCATCGGATCGGGAGACCAGGGGGAGGCGGGCCTCCGCAGAGAGAGACCGGGTTTCCGCAACCTCTCGGACTCGCATGTTCGAGGGGGGCGGGGAGGGAGCTAGCTGCATGGCGGCAGCCCCAGCAGCAGGGTGAGTTAAAAGCAGGCTGTTCACACCCCGCTCTTCGGGTGTGCATTTACACGCGTTTTTTTTTTTTTTTTTGGTTGTAGCACGTCCGCTTTTTCGGGTGTCACCTCGGGCCCTCTTCTAACTCTGCTTCTGGGACTGAACTCCACCGTGTATTGGCTCCTCCCCAGGGATTATCCTGCATGGTTCAAAAATTATTCTTCACCAAAAAAAAAAAAAAAGTATTCTCAAAACAGGCCGGTTAAAAACGGTTTTTTAACCACGGGAGTTTTTGGTGAAAACATTTTTTGTGCCTGCAAGGCCAGTGTCACGGAGGCTAGAGGACCCGCAAGACCAACAGGTGGGGTCTACAACAAAGTGGCGAAACAGTAAAACGCCCCACGAAGGTCGCATGCCAGGCTTACAGGTCATCAAAAAAACCTCGCTCAACGTGGAAACAAAATTTTTTTTCCGGCCATGCTACAGACTTTTTAACCATGTTTTCCCCGATTTTCGGGGATTAGAAGAACCCCTGCTCCTCGCGGACAAAAAGAAAACGCTCCGTCTTCCGAACAGAAAAGGTTTGGCAGGGTAAAATTCCAGTCCCGGACGCCCTACACAGAGTTCGTCAAAACTCCCCCCCCCAGTGCTGATGCTAAGGGGGGGGGTGGGGGGGGGGGGGGGGGGTACCCACCCCCACCCAGGGTTAGCAACTTCGTTTTGGGTCTCAGGCTTAGTATCAGCACTGCCCCCCCCCCCCCCGCTAAAAATTGGGGTTTTGCAACAAAAATTGTAGACGGAAGCGTCGCGAAAAAAAGAAGGAAAAAAAAAAGTAAGAGCCGGCCAGAACAAGCTCCGTCATGCCACCAGGACTGGCCAAGATGGTGTACCCGTTGAACCGAACACCTTTACAGCCTCCTCACGGAGGAGTCGGCTCGAAAAGGCTCAAACCCAACCAACTCCCGCTGGAGAAAACGTGCCAAAAGGCGACCACCGCCCCCCCGGGTGGGCGAGTCTGACACTTGCTGTCGTCGGGGGAAACGAATTTGTTTCCCTTGAGACTTTGGACGGGCCTGTGCACTCACCCAACGTATTTCTCCCTACCCCCTCATCCCTTCCAAGGACGTTCTTGCAATACCCCCCCCGCCGCCTCGAAACCCCAGGGAGCATTTCCGGAGTTGGGGCTTGCACTGATAAACGAAGTAACGGTCGATCAGCATCAAGTGACCAATGGTGATGAACATGATAGGGTAACTGTTTCTTGTTCTTCGCGTGCACACAAGGTATAAACCTCTCTGGGCGGTTTCCTGCTTGAGAACCCCTTCGTTGGCTTCGTTTTCTCAAACAAAACTACGCACCTCTTTCATGTGCAGCCCGTTGTTCCGGATATGTTCCCGTCAGTACGAATGCACTATTACAGAAAGACAGCGACTCAACGAACCAGTTCCTAACGAGAAAGGAAGCACCCCCAGGGGCAGTGATATCGCCGGCTGACCTTGCCGCGTGGCCGGTACTCAGGTGATAATCCCAGGGGCTACGAGGCTGAGAAAACGATTCCTGGTCATCAAGAGGCCCATCACACAGCAGTACAGCAACACAGACTCGCCGGAGGGTTCCTGCACACCCAGCTCGTCTGAGTACGGTCCCTTGGCGGGGAGCTTGGCACAACTGCCCACGAGTGGGTGCGGACGTTCTCGTCTTACACTTTATGTTTTTTTTTTTTTTGCACGAAACCTTTTTCTTCTTCTTTTTTGTCAAACTCAAACGTTCCATATTTTCTTTTTCGTTCGCCATCCGAAAAATATGAAGTTTCTAGTCTTCGCAAACAGAAAAAAAAAAAAAAAACAACACCCTGAACGCCCATATGCGGGATCGCCGGAAACACTAAAGCGAAGCACGGAGCTGTTATGATCTTCAGCATTCCGCCCAATTTGGCACCGCGTTCCCAAGCATCATCCTCCTCCCTTCCCAGAGACAGTGTTCTGTCTAACCATTGAGCTAATACTCCCACTGCATCCGCGGTGCTAGACGACAAGTTTTGTTGTTGCCCCCCTCCCTCTAACTACAAATGTATCCCCCAAGAGACACGTACCAATCGTACGGCGAGTACTGTGTGTACGTGCTGACGATGGCCAGTACGGGCGGCGGTACGACAAGTATTAGTTAGTTGACATTTCGACAACTCTTGGTCGTATACTATGTCAAGGATACGCACTTTTCCATCCGTTGGCAGCACACTCCGACGCACCAGGACGCAAGCCGGAGGGGCATTAACTGCCTGCCTACCTTCCCATCCTCGCGCATACGGAATTATAGGCCAATAAAAACAGGGGGGTTGGGTGGAAGAAGGCAAGAGATGCATAACGTACTGCAGCAAAATATCATGGCGGGATAAGACAATTCCCAGCACTGCACGAAAACCACTCACCCCTATTTTTTTCCTTTCTTTTTGGTTACTGCTCCCCTTCTTCCCTCTTCGCGCCCGAGCACTGTTTCTCCCTCCTTATCCCCAATTATTCCTCCTTACGCTGCCCCACCCCATTATTCCTCCATACGCTGCCCCACCCCCCTTCGGCAAGTTTAGTTACGGTTTGTTTATCTCGTTTGCCTCCCTTTCTGTGAGCAATGATGGTGTAGCGTCCGATAAAAAAATTGAGGAGAAAAATCGGAAAGGGGAGTTGTGCCTACGTGCACTGAGCACCGGCACTCTGGTTCCTTGCACACAACTTTTCCAACAACGACGACGGCTCACTCAACTCATGCACACACACATACACACACACAAACGTTCTTTTTTTTGTATTAGTTGGATGACCGGAAACTCTGGTTCCACACACACACACACACAGGGCTATATTCCGCGCAGGGATTACCCACAACTGAGATCTACACACACACAGGGGTAGCAGTCGTCAGCATTGCAGAATGCTTGGCGACAAGTGATTCGCACCACTTCCCCGTGCGAGCGAGTCTAGGAACAGGACCCAAAACTGTGACCCAGGTGGTGACTGCCATGACGGGTGCTTGCACCAGGAGTTGGGAACAGCTAGTCAGGTTTGCACAGAGAAAGCTTGCCACATCCTCGGGTGGGATGCTCCTGTGTAAAGACATTCAGCCGTTACACGGGGTCTAAACCCCCGTGCAGCTAACACCGCAAGACTGGAAGGTTCTTGGGTGGTCTTCCACCCAACGTACTGTGCAGATAGAATGCGGTGGACGGGCCAGTGCTGGCGTCGGAATTCTGCCTTGCTGGTCTGCCTGCGTCTTTGTAGTACTGCGCATTGCAAGACTGCAAGAACACATGAAGAACGCAACGTTGAAACCGTCCAGAGATACCCACCCATCACGTACGTTGCGTAGGACTGAGCTGGAGATTCCCCCGCATGGCCCCCCTTCGGAGAGGCCCGCACACTCAAAGTTAGAGTGTGATGGGCCTTTCTTCGGAGAGGCCCACGCACCCAAGAAACGACTTGTATGTTTCAATCGTACTAAGCCTGAAATGAGCACTCGAACGAAGAACCGCATGGAAGAAACGACACACCGAACGCTGTCAAATATGTTTCAGAACGGCCGTCCTACAGCTCCAATGCAGCGGACTCTGCAGGATACTTGCGTGCCAACACGCAGCTGTCCAAGCTCATCCGCAGACTACGGAAGTTATGAAAATGGAGGGCTTCACAGAGAGACCGGTAAGCCGGACCACGGTTTGTCAACCGTGATTTTAAAGTTGTGGAATTTGATGAAGTTGTCGGCTCCGCCCCGGACCCCCCTCTGTCACTCGTGTAAAAAGTCTACGTGAACTTACACTCTATAAGAAATGCTTGTTTGACGACATACTATTATTACTACCGGGAGGTCTCTCTTTTTGAATGTCAAACGACTCTTGCAACGATACCGCTTCTGCCGCCCATTCCGGCAGCGCAACCACCTGAAGAAGAGCCAAACGAGTCCGACTAGTCAGAGCGCACGCAACCTGTAGTACCCTTTACTTGTCGTCGAATGTACTTGTCATCCGTTAGACAAGTAACAGGGGTTGCAAACGATATTTCAACTTACCTCCGCCCATAACATTTTCTTCTCGCCTCTTTTTTGATTCTCCTGTTTTTTTGTTTGCTTTCCTTCGCGACGCACCGCTTACAGGCGACGTCAAGCTATTTTGTTTTTCGTGTCCAGATAGTACACCTCGCCTCCAGCACGAGCACAACAAAGCTGCTTTCTCGTGTGGAAAAACGTTTGTTCTTTCTTCTTCTTCTCCGACTAAAGCCAGGCTGCGAAATCTTCCTGGGCTGTTTGCTGCCAGGGTTAAGTGATAAAACAAGGTAATACTCGAGGGCTGCCTTGTGCTTACTTCGAACGCTTAAGCCCAGATTTACCTGTGTTTCGTGTGGGCGACAGCACATTTACCTTCTTTGATATTTGCAACCGGCAACCTCCCCAAGTATTTCCTACAAAGCAGGTGCTTTCAGTGTTCGCGCTGAAGAAAAAAGCGGCTGATTTCAGCCGGTAAAAAAATTCTTGAAAAACTGACCGGCTGATAATCAGCCGGCTGAATTTTGGAAGGTCTGCCGATCAGAAGGGGTTTACGACTACATCTTGCCGGTGCGTCAAGCTGATTCCGCTCCATGGGCGGCATAGCCAAAGCTTACACTGTTGCAAACCGGCTGATTTTTTTGTGCGAGTCTGCCGGTAAAAAAAAGGGCTCGAAATTTAATCAGCCGACAAGCCGGCTGATCGCGCGCACTCCCTGCCCCTTCCTCTGCACGTCCGGCTGCCACCTCGACGCGTCGTTCAGGGCGTGCGCGGTGTTCACCGGGCGGTACCCGGTCGTATCGCTGAACGGCTCGAAGTTGCGCTCCCGCGCGTGGTCCCCGACGGAGTTCATGCCGTCGTGCCGGCGGGCTTCGACCACCTTTTCCCCGGCGGCCGCGCCTATTCCGACCGGCGAGGACGGGTCGCTCTTCAGCGGCGAGTGCACGTCGAGCCCGTTGCCCGTCAAAAAAGAGTCGATCTGGTCCCGCCTGCGGGAGAACGCGTCGGTGAGCACCGCGTGCGCGGCGTACAGCATGGCCGTGTTCATGTTGCGGACTGTGCGTTCTGCGATCGGGCGTCTCTCGAAACGACACTGGGTGCTTTTACAAAAAAAAAAACAACTTCCACCGGTACAGAAGACCCGCTGAAAGGAATCAATTGTCTTCGAGTGGGTGAGCTTGTCTTACACTTGCTGTCGTCGGAAAAAAGAAAGCACAGCCCCCCCGAAAACCGCGTCCAGACCCATTCTATCACGTCAGCGAAACCAAACCCGCCGAAATAGTTGCTGTATCAGCATCAGAAACGACCTGGGCCTGACTGGGCCTGTCACGCACTTAGGCTTGACAGGCCTCATTAGACTTGGGCCGTACTACCTGACACAACAGGACCAGATGGACCGCGAAAGCTTGATGTCATCGGTTTCTTCATATTAATTCCTGGTTGCGGCAGCTCAAAAAGAAAAGAAACCGAAAGACGACAGACAGCCGTCATCGTCTGTCACAACACAAAACGTCCCATCGCTCGAAAGACAACTGCAGGGGTATCACCACGTAGACCTAAAATCACTGCACCCCGCGTGGTGAATCTGAATCAGAGAGAGACGGCGACAGAGTCGCGCGCAGGATTTCTCCGTGCGTGTGTTCTTCTTTTCCCCGCTAGAAAAAGAAGACGACTCCAGTCTCCAAGCAAAAGGAAAAAAAAAAAAAAAAAACTGGAGTTTTATGTCAGCTAAATCCGACCAAAGCCTTCGTGGGCTTCGCAATCGACACAAACAGGTGTAATTCTCGTTTGGGCCCAGCGATCGCTTTAGCGGAACTGACGTCGAAGCGAACACGAGGTGCCAGACGGGTCGCGTACGATGAGATCTGTCTGAAGCCGCCTGGGAACGTTAGGCGATGCCCCACCTGCTGCGTGTGAGATTGCTACACACAAAGCACGTCGGATGCCCTACCTGCTGCGTTGAGAACACTCCGCGGAAAGCAAGTCGGATGCCCCACCTGCTGCGTTGAATGAATCCCGCAAGAAAAAGCACGTCGGATGCCCCACCTGCTGCGTTGAATAAATCCCGCAAGAAAAAGCACGTCGGATGCCCCACCTGCTGCGTTGAATAAATCCCGCAAGAAAAAGCACGTCGGATGCCCCACCTGCTGCGTTGAATAAATCCCGCAAGAAAAAGCACGTCGGATGCCCCACCTGCTGCGTTGAATAAATCCCGCAAGAAAAAGCACGTCGGATGCCCCACCTGCTGCGTTGAATAAATCCCGCAAGAAAAAGCACGTCGGATGCCCCACCTGCTGCGTTGAATAAATCCCGCAAGAAAAAGCACGTCGGATGCCCCACCTGCTGCGTTGAATAAATCCCGCAAGAAAAAGCACGTCGGATGCCCCACCTGCTGCGTTGAATAAATCCCGCAAGAAAAAGCACGTCGGATGACTGCCGCGTCGAGGACATTTCGCGAAGAGCACCTACGCCCCAGCTGGATTGGGATACTTCGCGAGGGGCGCGTCGGATGTCGGAGGTGCTACCGAATCCGAGAGAACAGAAGGCGTTGAAGAGACTCGAGAATCGCTCATGCCTCCCCTCTGGTCGCGAGCAAGCGAATGCGTTTTTTCCGCCTTTTGCGCACAAAACACCCCATCATGCAGGTGGCCTGAGAGGGCAGTTTTCGTCTCTACAGTGTGACTAGCCGGCGAGATGCGGGGTTCCGTAGGAATTAGGAGGATGTCAGCCGTAGAGGTAGTGTGAGGTGCCCGGCGACGCATGACTCTGTAGCGGCGGTGCGTTTGTAGGTGCCAGTAGCAAGAGCTGGTGTGCGTGTGACCTGCGATGCAAGAGATGAACGGGGGATGGGAGTAACAAGCGTGTAACAAGCAAAACAAACGGTTCTAAACAGGTGATAACGATGGCGATTCCTTTGCCGGGTGTCCCCCGAGGCTGCGGACCGCGGCAAACAAGTGGCTTCGCCGGCAGGAGTCAGTGAGGGTGAGAGTGCTAGGAGGCGGAAGGAGGAGGCCGCTCTTCGACCGGCTCAGCTGCCCAGGAGAATCCTGGACGTCGACACGCAGCTGGAGCTTTACGGGTTGTCGAATCTGCCGGACTTCCTGAAGCCCATATACGCGCAGCTGAATGCGTTGCAGAAGAGAGGGGAGGAGGTCCCTGCTCTCTTTCTTCCGTTTGTGGACATTCGCGCCCCCCTTCTCGCAGGAGGGCTGGACGCATGGTGGTGAAACGGAAGAGAGGGGGTTCGTGCTGCCCGACGCGGGGGTCCTGCAGAGAAAGGAGGCGAGGGGCCGCGAGGATGCTCCAATGTTCCACCCTGCAGTGTCGCTGCAGAGGCTCTTGGTAGCGGCCGCCCTAGCGGGTGCACTGGGCCCCAGCCCTCTCGTCTTCGTCTTCGCGTGTCCCGCTGTCGTCACCAACATCGCCTGCAGATACCGGCTGCAAGTTGCGAAGGAGTACGACAGGATGCGCGGGGTCCAACTCGCCAGTGCTAACAGGCCGAGGGAAGGGGAGCAGCTGGCCGCCGGAGTGGTCCGGCAGGTTGCAGCAGGCAGACCAACCCAGAGGGGGCGTGAAGCGCAGCACGGCGGCCTGCCGATGAAAAGGGCCAGGGGACCCTGGGAAGTGCCTTCCCGCGCCGAGCGCGCTTCCCTCCCCCCAGCTCGCCAGCCGGAGGACCGAAAGGCTCGTCCCCCGTGGATGGGACGGATATGAAGGTGATGCTTCTTTTTTCTATCCGCCCTCGATGCAGCCTCCCTCGCCGCCAGTCGCCAATGTGGAGCCGGAGCTGACGGCGGCCATAACCTTCACCGTCTCGAGCATTTTGGAAGAATGTCAGTAGTACCGGTCGGCTTTTCTTCTGAAGTGGAGGAAGCGAGCCGAGGATCTGCGACGAGAGCCGAAGGGGCCTGTAACGTGCGGCTCCTGGAGGAGATGCTTCGGGATACGGGTATCGAGGGCACGGGGAGCCGGTAGCGCACCTGAGGAACGGCTTTCCTATGTCGGGAGTTCTGGCTTACGACGTTCTATCTACGAGAGGGGCCCCGCCTCGACGCCGGAACTCTCGATGGCGGAGCTCCTTGGGCGTCAGCAGGAGGTCCTTGCTAGGACGAAGGGGGCCATTAGCCTGGACTCGAGAGAGAACAGGTCGGCCATATGGAAATCGGTGTTGAAGGACGTTAAGGCTGGCCATATGGAGGAGTTGTCGATTCCACTGCCGCGCAACTATGGTTTTCTTCGTAGGTTCATAGTTAAGCAGGTGAAGGCGGACAAGCCAGGTTGCTCCCCGAAAGGAAGAGCCTGTGACGACGGTAAGATGGCTCAGGTTACCAGGGCGTCAGCGGTACAGTCGAAAGTGAAACTGGACTGATCGATGTCTTTGCGGAGACAGCCCGCCGCTTCATTGGGGAGACGGTCAATAGCCACGGTGCCTCCACTTTCTGCATGATCGGCCTCGATTCAGTGAGGCCTACAGACGGGCCAAGTACTTCGACGACTTCGCTTGCCCGGGCCTTATGTTCAACATGTGTGATCAGGGGGGCGAGAGCCTGCTCGGGGATCTAGAGTTGCCAGAGACCATCCTGGGACAGCGTTCAACGAGGAGAAGACAGGGCGGTGCAACTGCTTCCGCCACCTCGGCCTTATGTTCAACATGAACTCCGGGGGTGTAAACGTCTTCCTCTCGGAACCGAGGAAGGAGAAACTGGGGTGCCTGCTGCAACATCCCTCGGTAGCAACTCGCTGTCTCCGGGCGAGGCATCGTCCCTGGCCGGTAGCTCAACTTCGCCACAGCGGCTCTGTATGGAAAGGGAAGAAGGATTATGCTGCAACCGATCTACAGGCGCTCGGATGCCAAGTCAACTCGGCTGGGGTTTCCACGGAACAGTGACCTGAGGAGGGCCCTCCTGTGGTGGTTTGAGCTCAGAGGTCCCAGAGAGGCGGTTCGTTTTACACACCGACGCGTGTCCCAAGGGCCTAGGTGCCATTCTTGCGACGATGATGGCGACACGCTTGTAGGTGAGTAGTAGTCGAGTTTCAGTGGAGGGCGAGCTTCGCAGTTGACACCCCCTCAGCTGAAGAGAGGATCGCCACGGCAACAAGCACGAGAACCATTGGGAAAAGAGCCATTGGGAACGAACCCAAAGGTTCCCGAAAACGTCTGAGGTAACGCTGCGCTCGAAATGCTACCTGCGGCGAACCAGCCGCCTGCCAAACTGCATGTTACGGGTCGCCAAGCAGTTTGCCAAACGTAGCAGCGCGCAGAACGCCGCGTACGTGGCCGCCTCGCCTGACGGCTCGCGTCCCAATGCTCTGCCAAACCAGTTAAAGGAAGTAAAACCATTTGGCAGGAACCTGTTTGGGAGAATGGGAGTACGTCATAAAACATAGGTTAAATTGTCGATGAGCCTCGTGAAGTTAACGAAAACTGAAGTTCGACCTGTGGCATATTATGAAGTGACCTATTTCCTGGAAGTGCAACGAATTGCCTGCTGCCGTCTTTCACAGTCTATCACAGGCTAGCACAGGCTATTGCAGCAGGGGGACCGGCTTTAAATGGGTGCATCACACAAAACGAGACGAACGGTTTGTGAGCAGGTGAGCCCGCACGCGGCCACACACTCAGAGTTGAAACAATACCCCAGGCAGAACATTGCTATAGCTAATTAGTATTAACGAGTGCATGGGGTTGCCAAGGCGGAAAAAGAAGCCTCTAAAAAAGTTGGAACTAAAACGAAAACGAAAAAAAAAAAAAGAAACAAAAAGCAAAAGCACTGGAACCTCAATGCAGAAAAGAACCTCTAAACAAGGTGCCTTGAAAGGGGACTCGAAAAAAACTGCTCGGCCGCACGTGGGGGGTGGGGATGAAACAAATGCCGATATGTGAAGACGTTTGCCGAAACCCCCCAGAAGGGCCCGAAAGGGGGATCTACAAACCGCTTACCAACATGTCCACGAGTCCCCAGATGCCGGTCACAAAACAAGAGTTTCCCCCCTCTTTCACTTTTTCGCTCTGTTTTCCCGGTGACTACGAGAACACGTGCAGGTCTAAGGCGTGACAACCCTTTTGACTTGTTTTGGCGTGTTCTCCCTATTTCTCTCTTCACTCTTTTTGCTCCTTTTCTACGTTGGCCTGCTTTTGTGGCATCGTTGGCAGAAGCCTTGTCCCCCCGCTTTCCTGGAGCCGGGTGCTCGAAAGAAGCCTCGACGAAAGTCATCCACTCTCCCTTCCCCCGTCGTCCTCCACCCGCTCACGCGCTGCCGTCCAAAGCCGGGAAAGCGGAAATCGGCTCTTTTCAAGAGAAGCGCAGTATTGCGCACAAGAAGACTGCACAGCACACCAGGTCTGGGCTCAGATTGAAGGTGCTGTGAGTGGCGCTCTCGGGTGCTACCCACGGCTCCTGATTTCTTCCAGGCCTTCTTGCACGTTGTGCCCGCAATGAAGTCAGCTTGGAACTGTTACGAACAAGAGGAATCCAACTGGTTAATTGGTGCACTTTGCACGTAGGCGGGACTGCGCGAGACTAGGCGGAGAACGCCGTTCTTTCGCTCTTCCTGGCCTCGGGCTCATTCGATACGGGCCAACGTTGCTGGCCCTCGCACTTGGGGGGGAAGACCCGCATTACATCATCAGCCGGAGAACAAGTACCCGTACTGCCCACTGCAGCAGATAACACCTTAGGGGACCTTTACGACGATGGTCACCCGGTGACTATAACCCCCCCGGATCCCTAACTGAACTTGCACTCTAAAAATTGTCGGAAAGTTTCTCCCAGTTTTGCGACGGTCTGCGCTCCCCCGGTCGTGTGCCGCTTTTCCGATGGCAGTGGCGCAAACCTCTGCCGCCGGAAGCTCGTCACTGATACAAGAATTGCCGACCTGGAATTGTCTGATTTTCACACGAGCATGGAAACACGCTCAAACACACACGTTCCACTTGCTACAGAAGTTACAAGTGATTCCACATGTTATGGTGATTGCATGCGATAGAAGACGTGATCAAATGGAATTCACTGTTTACGCGGGAACACATCTTCTGTATTATAAAACATGTTATGTGTCACATGTTTTATAAGATGTGAAACCTCATACCAAGTGCGGTCGTGCGCCCCCCTCTTTTGTTCCTCGCGCCCCAGCATTGAGGGGTTCGAAAAATCCTGCGCCCCTCCCCGCATCCTCATCCTACTGAACATATGTGTTTCTCCGACCAATTTACCCTCGCTCTTTTTTTTTTTTTTTTTTTTTTACTCAGTTAGTTAATCCGCAGCTTTTCCTTTCTCCCCCTCCCTCCTCTCCGGCCACCAACGTAAAAGCATCCGCACGGGAACAGGAAATAATAATAATAGGCACCATCGAACGATGGAAATCCAAAGCGAGGAAAATATATCGGCAGTAGAAAGAACCCCCACGGATAGCTGAAGCTAAAAAAAAAAAAAAGGTCGCAAGACACCAAACCGATCACCCTTCGGGATCGACGGTAGCACAAAAAAAGACGTTAGCATCGTCAGCCGCACAAAAAAATGACCGCCCACACGGGATCGTCGAGAATACAACAGGCTGAGGGGGCTCCCCTCCCCAGCTGCCCTAGCACTAAAATTCACCCACCCCTCCCAGAAAACACGACAACTACGTGCCAGCCTTCGACCGCAAGTCTGAATTGCGGTCGAAATAGCCGGCCCAAAATGTCATCGGGCCATTGTTTTATGCGAGGTGCTGTGACTGGCTGGCTGGTGCCAATCCGTTGCTACAGCATCACAGCATCTACTTCTTTTGTTAATAGTTGCGCAGGAGTACAGAGGGAGCATTCCCGGAGCAATGACAGCACCTGAAAGGGTTCAACGAAGCCAACAGAAGAAGTGCCAACACCTCCCTCACATTGAACTCAGATTTCCCCCCAAGTTCGTAACGAAGAAACAACTTCTCTTAACTTGTCATTCTTCGCAATCGTTGTCACTTGCTGATTGTCCGCTTATTCGCTTTTCAGAGCAAGAGACCCTAGCTCTGGAAATGTTCCTTTTTATAGACGTCACTGTCGTGACAAGTTCTGACGCAAACCTTTCAGAAAGATCTTCCCCCGCTCCCCGCTCCCCCTACGAAAAGGAAGTCCGGTTGTAACAACGTCAACTGTCGCGCCCCCTGATGTTCCATTTTTCTAAACTCCGGCGTTTTCGTCTTTCCGTTTCTGTTCGTGTGAGCGAGCCGGTCAGCTGGCCCGCGACCTTCACAAAATGCACCAGTCGCTAGTCATTTACTCGTCATTTTACTCGTAAGAATGACTAGTCTTGACTACAAGGTGCACATAGTCATTGGGGAAACAGTGTTCATAATAGGAATACCTACTAGTGAAAATACCTCACCAGTGATTTGTCATTGCTAGTGAGTTCTTACTGGGGGAGAGAGGTGGTGACCCCCCCACCAGTTCAGAGATGCCTAGCGTACGATCCGCTGTTCTCTCAACAATCGGCGCAGACGGTAAAAACGGGCCGTCTCGGCTCGGGTTCGCCCCTGCTGGTACAAACGGGGCGAGTCTCTCTAAAATTGTGGTTTCTGCTAGGGGACCTCGCGGAAGACACGAATAAAAAAGAAAGTATCGGAAACACAAACTAAAAGACGTGGGGAAGAAACCATTGGCGGTGTCCGTTCATTTTCCATATTTTTTCCCGCAGCTGCGCGCTAGAAAAAAAAAGAAAAAAGCAAAAGAAGCAGATAAAAGAAACAGAAACGAGAGCACTTAGTTGCACCCCTGTTCAATAGTAACGTGGTCCACCTTCGTTGTTTTCGTTTTCAAGTCGAAAACGACGGAGGCTGCGCGCTCGACGCTACGAAACCGAGAGAAAGGAGGGAAATTGTGTGTAGCGGCGTGTCCAGAGAGGCTGTCCCCGATTTCTCCGAACTCCTCTCCTTCAACACCGGTCTCGCGTGTTGGTATCTACACGGCGACAGCCGCGCGACACAGATTCGACGATATCGTGCACCTCCGGAAACGCCGCGGGCTTCAGCATAAAAAAAACAGCTTCGCTCCCCGGAACGCACTTGTGCTCGCTAAAAAAGGGGGAGATGTCACCGTTGACTGAATCTTTTTCATGGACAACAACCGCGGTTGGCATCATCAGAAAGTGACAGGTTGGCAGCGTACTGCGGAAATTACCAAAACAGATGATAGCACACGCGCAAACCAAAAAAATAAAAACACGGAGTTTCAAGCGAACTTTCACTCTAACACAATATGTGTACGGGTACAAACCTCTCTGGACGGCCACAAAAAAGGTTTTTTTTTTTGGTGGGCTTCGTTTCATGCGCTAGGCTCAGTAATTAGTCTTTCATCTGAAAGAGAAACAGAAGGTCTAAAAGGAAGTATTCACGGGGAACGGCGGTAGTTCAGTAAAATAAACAGAAAACGTATCTACAACCCCCGCGTGTTGCACACAGGCGTGCACAGATTGGGCCAGTGCACCCATTCCCGTCTTCTGGAACTGCATCAGGTATGTTACAAGCGATATCAGCGATGCAGGTTACTTCCCGCCGGAAGTCTACCAGCAGGTAGGTTGTGAACCGGCTTCCTGATTCCGTTACGACGTAGTGCGGTATCAGTCAGCTCGTGGGAACTGTGGTGCCCGTCTCTTGCCCAACAAGCTTTTTGAAGAAAAAACGTCCCGTCTCGAATACCAAGCACACAGCTGACCGGTCGGCCTCGTGTGTGCGTGTACGCAGCATTCCCGGGAAGACTGGTCCCTACGAAGAAAGAAGCAACACAACCTGAATTCTGTTCCATGTTTTCCAAAGGAAGAGCCCGCGAGCGGGGCGAGTCTAGAAAGGAGGAACGCGCGCACTCGAGCCAACGGGGGGATGCGCACGATGTGCAAGCGTGTGTGAGCAGGGCCCCGGGAACGCGCCATTCTCGGCCAGAATCGGCCGAAGAAGAGTGAGTGCCGCGAAATGAAAAAGAAGGGATCCCGGGTTTTTTTTTTTTTTTTTTTTTTTTTGGTAGTCGATCTGAATGCCTGCACCGAATTGGAAACAAGAAGCGAACTTGTGAAAAAAATTACTCTCTAAAAACTAGGGGTTGACGATCAACCGACACGCATAAACAAGAAAAAACGAAGCGCCTGTCTTGTTCGTTGTTCGCTGTGAAACGGTTCGAAACCAAAGAAATCTTCGGCATTGATTCAACCAGCCGGTTGAATCTTTGAAAATCTCTGAAAAAGACTTCCCAGACAGAAGAGTAGCGTACTTCTTTGCTTCGAAAACTACACCATACCCGGTGCCAAAGTGAATATTTCGAAGCCACCCGTTCTGCTGCCATTTTTCGAGCCTGAACAAGCAGCCGACCACCTTTTCTGGATTTTCGGAGCGTTTTTGGGGTCACCTAGGGGTGGTTAGTTTCCAGTTTTGGGTCTGACGCCCCCCTATTTTTCTGGCCAGAGTGGCCCCGCAGTGGGGATCCTTTGTGGGTCCTATCGTCTTTCGCATGTCAACAGACGGGCAAAGCAATTGTGGTGCGCTAGTAATACCAATACCTGTTCGCAGCTCCTGGGTCGAGGTTCCAAGGGCCTCTACAACGATTGCAGAGAAGGGACCACGGCACATACTTCGCCGACTCACCGATACTAGCTCTCCTTCTTCTGCCTCCCATTTTTATCCGAAAGATCTTTTTTTTTAATGTTGTGATGTTGTGCAATCTAATCTGTGGGGAGGGGGGGAGTGCAGCAGCTCTAGTTGTCGCTTTACTTATTCAATGATGGGAAGACGGCAGCTGCTCCCTTGTGGGGTTAGGGTCTTCGGATCCGTAGCTTATCCGTTTCCAGCGACAAACGGGCTTTGGCTCGCGAATCCTCGTTTGAAGACACCAGTCAGGTGGGGAGTTTGGCTGGGGCGGCACATCTGTTACACATTAACGCAGGTGTCCTAAGGCAAGCTCAGCGGGAACAGAAATCCCACCCTCCACTTTTTCAACGGGCGGTTTGAACGAGACGAGTGCGACAAACACAGCCCTTCTACCGGTGTCGCGACAGGTTCAATCCGGCCATCCCCGGCTCAGCGAACCTCTGTCGACGGAAAACAAGCAAACGGTTCTGCTTCTTTCTTCCAAAGAAGACTCGACGCTTCAGAGCACCAGACTTACACGAGGCAGTGTTCTGCCCAACCATTAACCTACGATCTCTCTCTCCCCTCCCTTACCGACACCCATTTCGCTTCTGAAAACTGAAAGAAGCTCACCAGACACTTCAAGTTGCCGGCTTCCCAGAAACGGAACCAAAAGAACGAGGTAAAAACTTGCCCAACAAGAAGAAGAAGAAGAGGAAGAAGAAGAGGAAGAAGAAGAAGAAGAGGAAGAAGAAGAAGAAGAAGAAGAAGAAGAAGAAGAAGAAGAAGAAGAAGAAGAAGAAGAAGAAGAAGAAGAAGAAGAAGAAGAAGAAGAAGAAAAAAGCATTCGTGGGGGCGGGCTAGTTAGTTTGACCCGACTTGTCGTCGGGGTTCATTTTTCGTCCCGCCGAACGTCACACTACGAATTCTTAGCTGAACGTGTCGGAGAACCGGTCCGGTGTGCGCACGAATCTTGCAAAAGGAGAGAACGAAGCGTGCAGAGCCGAAGCCTGCGGGCGCCGCGATTTGTTAATTATAGGAACCTCCGCGTTTGAAACGCGCGTGTGAACAATTGAGAATGGTCTTTTTTTTGTGTTAACAATGCATTGTTGGTACTAAAAATTAGTAGTTGGCAGCGTACTACTTGAAACTTACCAAAGCAGGTCAGTTCCGCTAGTGCGCACAAACAAAAGAAAGCGCCATACTAATTTTTTGTCTCCCTTCTAATAAAGTGTACCGCCAAAACGTCCAGCCCTCCCCGTCTCCCAGCAGCACATTTTTTAACAGCCCTGGGCCCCTCTTCATAATACCCAAGCCACAAAAACTAATCTGCAAAAGGATCTGAAGTGTCGCGCGTGTGCCTTGTCACCCTTCATAAAGCGAAAGCCGTTACAAACTCACAGGCTGCGCACAAAGACTGCTACACCGAGAAGTCACCCGGAGACGTTAAAACCCCGGCGTTTCAAAGCTAGCAAAAAGATAAAAGGTCCGAAAAAAAATATATGTAAAAAACAAACACACGAAAGCAAAGAAAATTCTAACCCCCATGCAACTGCCGTAGAGACCCTACCTAGAAGGCACCAACCATCCCTGGGTCGGCTAGTCTAACACTTGCTATCCTTGGGGGAAAAAATAAAAAAACGCTACGAACGCACACACTCGACACATAAAGCCAAGTAGCCTAACGAACCGTCTGCGTGCGACTGCAATCGACTGGGGAGTCACACTGCCTGTAAAACGGCCAAGCCACGGAACGTATCTACGCATCAGCCGTGACGTTTGTCACAAATGGGCCCTCCGACTCAGTCACGCAGTGGAGTGTCATTGTTGACGTCTGCAGAAAGGGTCACCTGAAGACCTTCAAAATGTATCAACCATCATACGTCATCGCGTGTTTTAACGTCGCGGCAGTACGTTTTTTAGTACCGGATATTTTGCAAGCGTTGCGTGGTCACTCTCTCTCGTTCTCGAAGTCGCATAAAGAATAGCCACTCCTTTCACGAAAAATGTCCAAGAAAGAGGAACAATGCTGTGTCATTTCATTTCGCTGCTCAGCAGTACTCCACCCCGCACGAGAACGTCTTTTGCCTACTTGTGCTGGCGCGCTGCTGCCGTAAGAAACCAATATTTTTCCACCCGCCACCCGACTCTTCTGTTGGCCTGTGTCTCGAGTACGCCGCCGCGACCCGACGAAAGCTAGGAAGTCTTCGTATCAGCTCGAAAGTGCCCGGCTTTGCAGATGCAACGACATCTGCTGCCCCCGCTTGAACATCTTTCTGAGCCGCAACTTGCGGAGCGACTTACGCCGGCCGTAGCACTACGAAGACAAGTGAGGAGACCGGTGGTCCCTGCACTCTCAACTCGTCTCTCTCTCTTTCTTCATTGGCCTCCCCTCTAGGGGGTTATAGGGGGTGGTGTCAGTGCAACTCGAGTGCAGAAAAGTCGGATGGTGCGGTGGAAAACCCCCCTATCTCATTCGCTCGAAAAAAAGGTAGTCTTCCGCACTCGTAATTTTCCAGTGTGCCACGCGCGGCACACTGGAAAACTACGAGCGCAGAACACCAATTTTTGTTTTTGAAAGTATGCCAATACTGCAGGGAATAGTTGACTAGACCTCTTGAGCTTGTGCTAACCACGAATTGGGGAGTCGGGAGAACCTACAAAGCCAAAAGCAGGACCGACTCCCCCCGTTCGTGAGAAAAAGCGAAGAATAAAAACACCTTCTTTTTTCCATCTATCTTTGTCAAGAGCTGCAACTCAACTATTCTCTCGGGAATAAATAGCCAGTTCGTGCTCTGAAAACGTCTCTTCGCTATTTTAGGGAAGTGCCCCCTCCCCGCGTCCGGGTTGTAGGGGCTTTCTCCCGTGACGGATTCGCCTGTGCTCTAGTAGCACGGGTGGTCCTGGCTGTGACGAGCTACGAACAGCCGCCTGACCAGACTCACACCGTCACACCGACTCACAGTCCTGTCTGCAGACACTCAGGTTCCGCGCTGATGATGGTCCGCCTTCTGTGTTCTCGGCTTCAAGGACCGAAACACGGCGCAGACGGGACCAGTGAGGTGTTGAGCACATACCCATTCCAAGCACGTTCTTGCAAACTCCCCGCGTCCGGGCTGTTGTTTCATGAAATGACTCTCGCCCCGAATCGTCACGGCGATCGTGACAAACACCAGAATCACTTGCTTGACTTCGATGCATCACAAAACTGCGAGGAAGCAGCAGACGGAGCCAGGAAGGACAGCGGGTCGCAACGAGGAGGATGTGTCGGTACCCGAATGGCGATCGACGAGCCTCCCATTTTTTCAAAGCGCGCAGGAAGGGAGCGCTTCCTGAGAAACGGGTTCACACGAAACTATACGTTAAACGCAGCTAACGAATAAAGCGACTCCGGAGAGTGGCCTTACCTGCTTTTACCCTGAACAGCACCTTGCTCGTGGTAGGACAGTTCCATCGGCATTAAACCCGTCCTCTTTTAACGTGGCTGCAAACGCTGGCGATTAAAACGCTCGTTTTGAGCAGACTCAGCGAAGGGGTTTCTCAAGCGTGTAACCTGCAGTGGTGTTTTGCGCCGTGCGCGTGGCTCAAGCATAAAACAAGAAGTGTCGGAGAAAGTGAGAATCTCGCAAAGCGTGGTGGTTTCTTTGAAGCTCTCAACGTAGAAACGAACATGTTACATTGCACCCGTTAAACGAAAACGACACGCCACGGTTGTGCAAGTGACGACTCTTATTTTGAAACGTTCCTGCGCGTGACTGTGTTGCTGTTTGATCGGCTGCTTTGTTTGCAGAGATTGCTACGTTCTTCTAGACTTCAAAGCGTGTGTTGCTGTATTTTAACCAAGCACACACTGTAAGTAGACTTACATCCATTTTTCGCGTTGAGTCTGTGCCAAAACCCTTTGCCAAACTGAGTATAATCGTACCACCGGGCCCACTCACCCCCCTCAGTGTGCTTCGGGCAATATTTGTCGGAGGGATGAAAACGCTAGAGGGGGATGGACCTGCTACCATTCAACTGTCGGGACCTCCTCTCAACCGTGTTCCCGGGAAGTGCTGAAGAGCTATGTACTGGGTGGGTCGCAATCACTTTGAGGTTCTTGGCTCGTTCAACTCATTATTGAACAGAGTTGTTGTCGTAATCAACCGGGCACACCATTGCATTCGGAGGCGACGCCTTGCTCAAACCGGCAACAATACTACAGGACTTATCCTGGTTGGGTCCATCCCCTTGACGTCCCCCCGCTGAGACCTTGATACCTGCACAAAAGAGCGTTTGCACACCCCCATCCCACCCCCCGACCCCCCACACGGCGCAGTAGTAAACCAGTAAAACACACTTGTTACAGTTTTTGCTGGTCCTGTCAGCGCTTTTCAAAGCCTGTGGGACACGGGCATCCTACAGGAGAAGGAGCTCGCCCTTTCGTGAGCGCTAGGTCTGCCCACACCGTGTGCGAAGCCATGCAGGCGAGCCAGATAAACCTGGATTGCCGTGCCCTGCTGCGCGGTTTGTACAGCTGCTTCATCACTCTCTCGGCAGACAATTCCTGAAACCCTTGGGTGGAGTGCCTCGCGGTAGTATGGCACAGAGCCCAGCTTACAAACCAGCAGCATTTAACCCCAAGACACCTGATTTCTCGTGGAGCGAAGTTGTAAACCATTTTCCACGCGTAAAACCACGTCAGTTTACCGTTACTGGCGTGAAAGCTTTTCGTAAATTTACTGGTGAAAACTCTTTACTACTGCACGTGCACTCCGTCCCGTTAGGGAACATCCAAATCTAGCAATGAGCGGTTTAGACCGATCAGGGAGAACTTACACAGGGTGTCTTCTGGTCGGTGACCCTCGCCACCATTGGCACAAGCGCATTGCCTTCCAACGTCTTGCAATCAACGACCGTAAAGGTAAGGATTCCGAGAGTAACCGAATGGGGGAAAAAAAAGCGGAGGAAAAAAAGCAAAGCAAAAAAGATATCCGACAGAAAAGTTCAACACCAAACTACAAAACGCAACAACAACAAAAAAAAGAAAGCAAGACGCAGTTCGCTAGCCCCCCAAGCTGCGGCTGCGTTCAATCAGCTTTTTATAAGAGCGCCTTCATCATTTGTCAAACAAGGAAAGGGGGAAACCAGGGAGGGGGAGGGTAAAAAGAAATGCCTTCCCGGGTTTCTGGATAGCGAGTGCTCAAACGTTTCTCTTTTCATGAAGTCAGCACACCCGTGCCACGTCTGTTGAGCAAGGCATACTCTTCGTGGATACGCTCGGAAGTTTAGATTGTCTTGTTTTCACAGAGTCCCTCGTTATGTACGCATGCGACGGACACAACGCGAGTCAGGCTAAATCTCCTACGCCACGCGACACCTGCTGATAGGCGGGCTGGGAGACAAAGTAGATGCCGGTAGTGGTTTACGCCCGCTATTGGCACGCAGAGCTCTGATGAGTCCCCGCAGCAGTACCTCAGGATGGTGGTAAGCATTCCACCTTACGTATTCTGCTGCAGAAAGCGAATTCCTGTTGGCTGGGGGAGCACCCTGCGCGACAGACACGGTACAGACATTTGCGCTACCTAACGATGGCACTCGCAGCATCCTTTGTGACCTGATACCCCACTCCTCCATGTCTCTCTCTCTTTCTCTTTCTCTTTTCCTTTCTCTCTCTGCATGCATGTAAGCAAATCAGGAAAAAGTAACATCGCAAACCCGAACACGAAAAATGCAGCTCCGTCGGCGTACGTACAGAAAGGCATCCTACATGGCGTCGCATGTGCTTCAGGGCAGGTGTATTGTGGCTGAAAGAGAGAAATCTTGTCGGAAAAGAGGGCGTACGCAACACGACACACACAAAGGGGTGCCTCTCTGCCAGATTTTAAGCTCATCAGCACGAAAGAGCAACACACCTTATACTGCCTCACGGCTTGGACGAGAGCAAGAAAGAACCAGAGAAGACAACGAGTAAAAGCTTCAACTCTAAAAAAGAAAAGATCTCTTACCACCAGTTCAGCGAAGATGAACGAAAAAAGGGAGGCGTAGAGGGAGAACACGCACCGACGTGTCGTCGCAACTGTTCCCCGGATTGCCGCGACGTCGCGACGCGGGGAGATTGAGGAGAGCCGCAAAGCACGGGAAGAAAGAGGATCGCAACTATCGCATTAACGAGCGCAAACTGCCCACCCCCCCAATTTCACGAAAACCCCCCTCATTTCGAGTGGGAATAGTGCAGCGGGGGGGGGGGTGATGATACAGGTCTTCGAAGCACTGTGCTAAAAACTATTTACGAACCCGGGGTGAGAAACCCTGTTTGAGCCGATCGACCCCCTCCCGACATACTGCTGCGATGCATGCGATATTCTGCAGTACGCACCTCTTCCCCGCATCGAGCCGTGTTTCCGGCGCTCTGCTCCAATACTTCGTCATCGTGTTCGTGCGGTCGTTTTGCGTCCCTCCTCTTCTCTGCTGGCAGAAACTTCCATCTTTCGATTAGCCCTGGCCCGTAGAGTAGACCCGGCCCAGTAGCCTTCTGCAGTTGTCACAAGCAACCACGTCGGGCGACCCCGGGGGGGGTTGCGAGGTTTCGCAACATTCCGGAACCCGCCCACGTTGCGCACACTGTCGCCCGGTGCTTCTCACAGTACTGTACCGCGAGTCGATCCTCAGGGGATAGGGGTAGACCGGCTCTCTGTTTGTTCCAAAAGAAAATCAGAAATGAGGGATGAACCACGAGGCAAAAAGAAGAAACAGAGTAGAGCAAAAAAAATAAAAAAATAAAACGCAAAAAATCTGCCTTCAAAAAAGCTATCGATCGAAAAAGTTAAAATAAGCACACACACGACACAGTCTAAAACGAGGTGGTGTTCGCTCGCGAAACCTCAAGTACTCTGGTACCGGGGCTGCACACCAATGCAATGCTCACGCAAAAAACGTCCCAAAATTCCTGGCCAAAAATTCTCTGAAATCGGTCCCGAGCTTTTCTTATTTTGGCTACTCCTCAAAAGGAGGAAAGGCTGTACCCCACACGCAGCACAGGTGGCGGCAGAAGTGAATGCTTCGAAGCTACATTCCTCTTGGCTGTGCCGAGTCACATACGAACCGGATTCACCTCTTCTATAAACTGGCATATTTCTTTTATATAAATTGTAAAATTCTTCGGGCTTACCTTTTTGTTTGTAGTAGGCGCTGTTGTCGTTTTAGATATAAAAGTCTTCGCTCCAGAAAGCGTTCATGACGGGCACACTAGCGTTGTTTACTGGCCCCTGTTTTGACGTGTCAGCAAGAGCTCACGCTCTCAATGACTTCTTCTTGCAATGAAGAACTCAAAAGAGTTTCTTCTTCACCAAACCCTCCTTTTCCCCTTCTTCAAAATTGGACCTCTTTTTGAAAAAGTCTTCTTGCAAAACCGTGTTACAAACATTCTTCCAGAAAAGAGGGCCTCCCTTCTTCCCACGTTGACCGCAGTGGTCCTCTCAACGTCTTCCCGTGAAATATGATTATTATCCGCAGCAGTCGTGGAGACAAAATATCGTTCCATACCACTATCTTCACACGGTAGGCTGAGGCTGCGATAATTCGTGGTGCTCGTCCACCCCACCCCATCTTTTTCTTGTCGTGTAACCATACGATAGTAGAAGACTGATACTAACTCCGACGAGTACTAACACTTGTACTATTGCCCCGTCGCTATTCCGAAAAACACCTTCGCCCCTCGCTCGACGTTCCTGCGCGACACACGAGAATCTTAGCTTGGCTTTTCTACGTTTGTTTTGCATCATCGATCGGCATCAACAGCGAGAACGAAGCGGCGGACGGGTACTAGGAGGAGAGTATTGTCTTTTCCCTTCTTTGTTTTCTTTTCTGCCCTCGCCATTTCCACGCATCTCAACCCCAGTCCCTACCCCATCCGGCACCCCATTCGCACGCCTTTTTCGATAGAAACACCCATCTGGAAGGTCGGATGCAGGTTTGGGCTCGGGAACAGCAATAAGCCTTGTCACACTGACAAAAAGGTGTTCGCAAGCAAAAAAAAAAAAAGACCGCCGATCACCACCTCTCCGCCTTTTTTTTGAATAAGCACCTGCGTTCGTAGGTATCCATGTCCATATGAGGAGGCTGCCTGTTGCTCATCAGCATGCCGATGACTCCCCCACTACGGCTACAGGAGACCGAATCACAAAGAAGGGAGGGAAAAACGCTGCTACCCACACGAAATCAGGTAAATCTGGGTCTAGTGCCGGGTGCAAGCGCCAACAAACATGCCGGTATGTTATGCCGTCGCGTTTCCTTTATCCATTCCCCCCCCCGGCACCCCCCTCCGGGAGGGTCCCTTCCCCCGTCCGTTCTTGAAAGTGCTTTTCGCGTGTCCTGGTTTGCAGAAACCAAACGCTTTTTCCCCTTCTTCTTCCTCCATTTTGGTTTGTCGCTTTCAAGCGGGGGCCCCACACCTTTCATCAGTGCCCCCCTGCACCCAATGAAAGGCGCTACCATATCGCATCGCCCGTCCACCCGGCTTCCTCCCGTTCCGTGAACGCATCGCGCGGTGGCGGTAGACAGTCGGAAAGATTTGTGTGTGCACGCTCTCGCCCACGTATTGCCAAGGCTTCGGCGGTCTTGTCGCCGATGCGAAACAACGGTACAGAGCGAAACCATGACGAGGCTTCGGCGGTCCTGTCGCTGCCGAAGGGTCTCCGATGTTCCGCCTTACCCACATTCAGAGGCTGCGACTCTTCGTTGTTTTGCAAGAGAGTGGCATTCTGTTGTTCGGGTCGAAACCACACGGCACATTCGTGAGAGAGGGACGCACCGCATTTCGGTTGATCCATGCGCGTCGTTGCTCCCAGTACAGCGGCGTCGTTCACCTTTTTGCTTTCCTTTGAAAGTGTGCCGCCACAGGAAAGGGGCAAAAGTGGAGTTGAAACGGGGGATGGTGGAGGCTGGAGGGGACCATTTGCGACCAAGTTGCGGTCGACGAGTGGCGTACCTATTTCGCGTTCCGAGCATATTTCAGGCGCAACCCACAATCTTGTCTGGATGCAAGGAAGTGCTGCACACCCGGATTCTGGTGGTATACCATATTTCAGACTGCGCAACCTATTACCTCGTGCGTCAGCAAGCTTGTCAGCTTGACTGTCATTGCCTACTGAGTACATGAGTTGTGCCAACATGCTTGATGTGCAGGGATGCAATTAAATGGGCCTGTGTGCCAACGGAATAGCAACTCGTGACAACACAACACAAGACAACGCAAAAAAACACATAACACACGACACCGCCGAACTCGCCTACTTTTTTTGAAAAGTCTTGGCAGTTTCTTCCTACGTTACTTTCTCCTTCTTTTCCTTTTTTCGAGAACGAAAAAACGTTTCCGCAACGGATAATCCCCCCCATCCCCCCGAAAACAACAAAAAATGGTCATCTGACTCTGTAACGCATTTCTTTCTTGACGCTGGCCAACCTCGGAGGTTTCCTAGGAGAAATGGGGTATTTCCAAGCTCGTCGGCCTGGCAATTCCGGCGGGAAGGTCTTTTCAGTCTATGCGGCCTGTGTGCCATCGCTGGGGCCCGCCAACCGATCGGTGTTCTAACTGTTGTTCATCCAAACTGCGCATTTCTTCACGTACGTATCGAGATACGGTCAGTAAGCACATCAAATCGAGGAGAGGGTTGCTTCGCGAATACACGACGCGTTAAAACTCGGAACAGTCTAACACAAGGAGACTGTGTGCGTGTCGTCGAAGCATCACTCAGGAAGATGCGAGCCACGCCCGTTCCCCGTCCCGCAGGCGTCCAGCGAAGTACATAGACATTGCCGGCCTCAAAGACTGACCAAAAAAAGCCTGTCTCCTGGGCGACCTCCGAACCTCGAGCGAGGCGGCCGTGCGCGACTTCTGCACTTTAATGGCTGAGAGAACCGCGAAGGGGGTGTTTCAATACTGCAAACCCAACCCACCCCCGAGGCGTCTGGGCAGGAGGAGGGGAGGGAAGCCCGCAAAAGAAAGGGGGACCAACCTTTCTTTTTTTTTTTTCTTCTTTTTTTTCTCTTTTTTTTTTGAGCAGACCACGGTTGAGGCTCCAACGCGGTGGCGATCCGGACCTTCTTTCTTCTGCCTCCCTAACCAGAAGCACAGTTGACCGGGAGGCAAGCCAGAACCATTCTGGAAAGCTGCATTTCTTTGTGCAGTAACGTGTCTTGTGGAATGTGCGTGGTAAAAAAACCGGGGATTTCGTATCGTTAACCGCAGTCGGTCTTCTAGGCCCAAAGCCTCTTGGCCGACAGAAACCAGTTTTATGGGAGTCGGCTACCTGGGTACTGCAAGACACAAACAGGGCGGGCCAAAATATGGCCCAATCAAAGGGCCAGTCGTGACACTGTCTCGCTGTGGTGTACATGACCTTTTTCAGCTGAAGGAAGCATGCCAGGAACCAGGTCGTCACACAAGAGCAGTGCAACTCGTCCCAACTCTACGAGGCACTCTAGATAGAAAAAGACGACGGAAGCAGAAGCTGTAGACAATTTTGTTGTCCTCTAGACAGACACTCAGGTTTTGCGCTGCTGATGGTCTGTGTCACTTTGTGTCTGGCAGTGTGGCAGTGTCTCGAGTTAAAAAAAAAATTGGACACCAGACTGTACATCAACCCCGGTTGATTGTCGGCAACACAATGGAAAAAACGGCGCGGATACGAGACGGTGTTAAGCACATGCCATTCCAAGCACGATCTTGCACGCCCCCCTTCTCACCCCTCTTCCCCACCCTCACCTTCCTTTTCAATGGTCTCCACGATTCATTAACCTCCTCATTCTCCTCTTCCCCCCCCAGCACCCTAGATTGTCACCGCGCAATGAAGAGAAGTAGGCGCGTTCTAGTGAGTCGCAGCCACGTTGGGGCGGCCCTGTTAAATGAAGGGAGCGCTCGCAGAGTGCAACCTCCTCAGCGGTAGAAGGGTTCGCTCACTCAAGGATTCGCCTGTGCTCTCAGCAGCATGGATAGACTTCGCTGTGGCTACAAAGCAGCTTCACATCGCTGTCCTGTTTGCTGATGGGGGTCGCCCGTTGTGTCCGTGCGTTACATTACAGAAGCGCGGTCGTAGATGGGACACGATGTTGGATACACCCAGCGAAGCCTCGTCCAAGCACGTTCTCACAATCGCCTGTGCTCTCAGCAGCATGGATAGACTTCGCTGTGGCGCTATTGACTACAAAGCAGCTCCACATCGCTGTCCTGTCTGCTGATGGGTTCACCCGTTGTGTCCGTGCGTTCCATTACAGAAGCACGGTCGAAGATGGGACACGATGTTGAGCACACCCAGCGAAGCCTCGTTCAAGCACGTTCTCGCAGTCTTCCCTCCACCCTGCGCCCCCCTCCCACGTCCGTCTCGGGCATGAACGGCACCTCAAAATCTGCGTGTTCAAGCTGCGGGCGAAGATAACAAGGAAAAAGTGGTGCTCTCCCCGCCCCTCTTCTCTTGTCGTGCCTTTCAATTTGGGTATTTCGTTGGCGACGAGACAGGTGACCCACAGGCTGGAGACGGTACCGAAACATATTGAGCATTGTCGCGCCCTAGAAAACGGAGGGCGAATCCGTCCCACGCGGATGGACAAACCGTGCTTACATAGTTCGTAGTCGTTTAGCTGTTACCCAGTGGCAAAGCTCTTGTCTTCAGTCTAGCATCTAGCATCTGGGCTATCATGGTCCGCCCAGCGTTGACGAGGATTTGGTGGTCGCTTCAATAAACTGTTCTTGGGTTACGTGCGTAGTTCAACACCATCATGCGTCAGCCAGGTCAACACGACGAACAAAGGTTGTGCAATCTTCAATCGTCAAAACTGCGAACACTCAGCAGCATTGCTTGAAGAGCTATAGTAGCTAAAGCCTTACACCTTCAACGCCCACCCACGTAAACCACCATTTTCCTTTCAGGTTGGTGGTCGAAAGAAGCAGAATGGCGGGCAAAGGAGACCTCGTGTTCGAGGTGGAGGGAAAAGTGATCCACTGCCGACGCCGGGCGCTGATGGCCCGCAGCGCGTACCTGAACGAATACCTCAAGAAGAACAACTGCAGCAAGATCTGCGTGTCGAACGTCTCGCACGAGGCGTGCGCCACCGTGCTCGGCTGGATGCAGGACCAGCGGCCCCTGGCCACCCTCGTGCCCGAAGACTACCCCCTGGTTAAGCTGCAAAAAGTGTGGGAGCTCTCCCTGCGCTTCACGGTGCCCGAGCTCGTGCAGCACTGCATGGGCCTCTTGGAAGAGCGCATGGACGCCAACAACGTGTGCGGGTTCATATCGACCCTCATCCGGTACCCTTCCCTCCCGCCCGAAGTCCTCGCGCTGAACAGCGAGTTTAAGAAGAGGTGCTTCGACTTTCTGGTGGACCGCTACGCGGACGTGCAGCAGACGCCTTCCTTTTTCGCGATGATGGGCGTGTCCGCGAAGATAAAGGCGGAGGTCGAAGCTGCCCTCGCCGAGCGGAAGGCACCTGCGCTGCGCTCGCGCACGTCAGAAAGGGGCCACCGACTGGGGCAAGGACAGCCGGCAGACGACGACCGGAAGAAGTCGCGCCGGCAAGGAGGCACCGCGACGCTGCTGTCTAAACTGAAGGAGCAGCCGTCGCAGCCGCTGCCGCATCTGGGTGCAGACCGTGACGCGTCGCCGATGTCGGCGTACCACAGCCTGCCCAACACCCCCAGGGGACACTCGTCGTCGACGGCCTTCGCGGGCGCAGCCGCGCCCCCGCACGTGGTCACCCCCGCGCTGTCCCGGGGCGCGAGTCCGTTTGAGGCGCAGTTCGCGGCCCATAGCACCGGGGCCGCGGCGGGCGCCGCCCCGCAGACCAGCTTCCAAAGCGTCTCGTCCATCCCGCAGCGCAGCAACACGTCGATGACGCCCAGCCACGCGCCAGCGGACGCGATCCACGAGCCCGTGTACGAGGCCGGCCCGGTGTTCCACACGGACCCCGGCGAAGCCGCCGGCGACGCGGTGTACGACTACCCGCAGCCGCGGTCTTCGCACGGAGCCGCCGCGACCCGGCACAAGCCCGCACCGTCGCCCATGCGGGGCGCGCCGGGCGGGTACAACGCGGCGAACCCGAGCCGGACCCACAGCAGCAGCAACATCCGCACGTCGTCGGCGACGAGCCGCGTGTTCGACGAGCTGCACAAGGCGGGGATGGGATCGGGATCCCTGCCGGCGCAGGACAGGCGGTTGTCGAGCAACGCTGCGAGCGACGGAAATCGGTCGCCCACACCGCAGCCGCCCGCGTTGACGTCGGCGGAAGGCCTGGTGCAGTTGGAGGTGGAGGCGGCGGGCGGCGCGCTGCAGCCCGGGTGCCGGCTGGCGACGTGCGTCGAGGCGCACGCGCAGCGGAAGCTGCTGCGCGAGCTGATGGACGGCATCGACGGCGGGTTCCTCGGCTCGTTCGAGCTGGAGGACGGGAAGGTCGACGGGCCCGGCTTCGGGGTCCCCCTCCGCTTCGCCACCGGCACCTTCGGCACCGTCTGCTCGCTCCGCGTCGTCGTCCGGTGCGACCCGACCGTGCTCCCCGCCCACGGCCGCTCCGCCTTCCAACCGCACTCGCAGCTCCACACGTCGGTCGCGTCGTCTGGAGCCGGGTACCCTGCGGGTTACCCCGAAAACCGGGTGCCGTCGCCTTCGCCGATGTCCCGAAACGACGCGGTGGCCGCCGCCGCGCAACCAAACGCATCGTTCGACACCGAACGGGACAGCTTGGTGCTGAAGCACTACAAGCTTCAGCAGGAGGTGCGGGTGATGTCGCACGAACTCGAGCTCTTCAAGTGCGACTACCAGGATTGGGAAGTGTCGCTGAACGAAACCAACGCGCTGCGCGACGTTGAAGAGCGAAAGCTGCGCGAGCGCATCATGCAGCAAAAACGGCAGCTGGTCAACTGCGTGTACAGCGACCTCCAGAACCTGAACGAAGGCATGGCAGACGACGCGGCAGAGTCCGACGAGCGTGCTGAGCTGCGAAAGCGTCTCGACGCTTTGAAAACGAAACCGAAGGACAGCAAGCGGCTGCAAGCAATCCGCGCCGAGGTTGAGAAAGCCAAAGCCGACATCCAAAAGCTTGGGCACGTGAAGGGCCTCATCGAGACGGAGCTCGCGGAAAACGAGCAATACGAAGAGTACTCGAAGCGGTACGTCTGCGCCGTGAAGAGCGCCGAAAAGGAGCTGACCGCCGTGCTGGCCCACCAGGACAACCACAACGCCGACAGCATCCGCGCCGTCCTCGAGACCGTCGCCGGACAAAAACGGGACGGCGAGCGCGAGGTCGGCGACCTTGACCGGTCGACCCAGCGCCTGCGGAACCAAATTGAGCACGAGTGCCACCACATCCGCCACATCCGCGCCTTCCTCGACGAGACCGAACCGCAGCGCCCCCTTAGAGGAGTGTGCGGCTGAAGAAGCGCGGGGGAGGCCGGCTCACTATCGAGATGGAGCTCGTGTAAATGAAGCCATTCGTACGCAGAAGGTCAACGGTGCTGCTAACCAAAAAAAAACCATGCAATACATCCATCCGCACCGTCGCCAGATATAGCGGGTTTGGCGTCGCCTGCGCAACCAAGTATCACCATCCGCAATATCCGTGCTTCCCGGCGAGACGGCAGTTCGAGGTGTGCAACTGAAGAATCCTTGGAGGCCGGCTAGTCTAGCATGTCGAGACGAAGATCGTGTGAGCCCGTACGCACTCAACGGGGGAGTAAGCCAAAGGAGCTGCTATCGGTCCGGGGGGCGAACAGTTTCCGGCGTTCGAGCATGTGATGCCGATTGTTGGAGTGAAGCACCACCATTGGATTTGTGTATTCAACAACCGCAACCGGTAAATGTGCTTCCAAGCACACAAAGGCAGGCGCCTTGCAAAAGCGGTGGGAACAGAGACACTGTTTCGTTCTGTGAGGACAACACACGGCTTCGGGAGTTCCGTCCCACCGAATGCTCCAAACGAATTGTGTGCAAAGTCAGTATTGTTGTGCCATCAGGAAGATGACAACCCTCCAACCTAGATCAAACAAACGCGAGAAATAGTGTAGATGACCTCGTGATGTTTCTCGCCATCGCGGCACCATTTTTGCTTCGTTCTTTCTCGATACGAAGCGCTGCACAATGCACGAGCATGGTCGACCTGACGTAGAGCGCTCGCAGGTCAAGTCAGTGGTCCTCCTGCTTACCACCGTCGTTGAATCACAGATCGACGACTCTCTCTTGTGCGAGGCTTACCAGTCATCAGCTGGCACCGGATGTGTCGGCCACAAATGAGGCATCACGAAACCTTGTGTTGGTACCCCAGACCTGAACTGCAGGATGAGCCGATGAGGTGGCCGGCTGTAGCTGTCAACATTTTGCGATGGACAACCCCTATGGATTTCGAGGAAGGAACAGGAGGATGAATTGTGCCCTTCTATCTCTGTCTAAACAAATGGAAACAGGAGTTGAGAGAATCGCAAAGGAAGAGCCGAGGCAACTCCCCCCTTCCCCTTCTTTTTCGCCGAACGCATTGTGCGCGATACGTCGCGAACGAGAGCGCGCGGGGGGGCCAACCCTCAACTCGAACGAGAGCAGGTACGGACTCAGGCGATTCCGTGCTTCCTCTTCTTTTTTCGTCACCACCGTCTGCCGAAAGAAGAACGAACCAGACCCCCACCTCCCCCCAATCTAAAGAAGGAACTGCCTCGGCGGCTATCGCTCCGGGAACAGAAAATTTTTTCAAGCATACAAAGCAATAAAGCATCCTTCTTCTTTTTGCTGCCCACACACACGATCTCGGTATGCAGCGCCATCGAGTGCTGCTGACGCTGCTGGCAGTGTCTGGGTGTGCAGGCACGGAGCACTCTGTCATCAAAGGGGTGGACGACGGATATTACTACGAGCTAGTGGGCGATGTCCAGGTGCCGGTTGAGGCGCCCGCGGGGGCGCATCACCATGCGCATGCGCTTGGGGCTGCCGGGATCACGAAGAAGAGTAGGATTTGGGCTGGCGGTACGATCAATTACATGATTGAGACGGCGTCGACAAACCCGGGGAACCCCGCAAGCTCAACTCTCTCTAAGTCCGACCCTCGGATCAAAGCGGCGCTCGAGCACTGGGAGCAGAAGACGTGCATCCGGTTTACGGAGTGCACGTCGTGCTCGGCTCCGTACATCAAATTCATCTCCGACGCCTCGTCGTGTAACTCGCCCGTCGGAAAAATCGGGAGTGTCCCGAACCAAATCAACCTGGCCGCAGCATGCGGGACCGGTGCGATCATTCACGAGATCGGCCACAGTTTGGGTCTCGGGCACGAACAGGCCAGGAACGACAGGGACGAGTTCGTGTATGTTGATTTCACGCAGGTCCAAACTGGCATGTCTCAAAACTTCGACAAGACGGGGGCCGACGGGAGAGACATCGGCCCGTACGACTACGGCAGTATCATGCACTACGGCGCAAGCGGGTTTACCATCGGCAACAAACCGACCATAATCGCCCCGGTACCTATTGGGCAGCGGACAGGGCTGAGCGACGGGGACGTGGAGGCTATCCAGTTCATGTACAATAAGTGCTCGACGACGTTCGCCGACGTGATTTGCATCGCTTCGGAGAACCCGGATATTGTGCACAACATCCCGCACTCGCAGCCGTGGACTGTCGAGTTCAACGCGCAGTACACTTCGGGAAAGACTCTGACGGTCACCTACGACGACAGCGACACTCCGGCATCCCAGGTCACCTTCTCCGTTGCCGACAAGGGAACGATGTCCGACTCGGACAAAACAAAGCTCGTTTTCACGCCTGCGTCCACTGAAAAGGGCAAAACGTTCACCCTTGCTGCGACGTTCACAGCCGCCGACAGCAAGGAGACAACCTGCAGTGTGCAAGTCAAGGTATTCCCATGTCTTTCCAGCAAGTCATCCAGCAAACGCTGCAATCACAGTACTACCGGTAGACTTCCTTCAAACGACGCGGTCGTGCACGACATGTTGACGCCGCGAATGCGAGAGCGCGTGCAGAGGGGGTCCCGGTTTCGCTGGTTGTCCTGCTTGACCAACACCAGCACACCACACAGAGGGGCTCAGCTGCATCAGTAGCATCGAGGGGTTTAAACGCAAGCTACGAAAAAAATAAAAACGAATCACAAAGGGAACGCAGCTAAGTTGCTTGAAAGTGTGCTATTCCGGCACGGTAGGTAATATCTTGGCTCAGACTAATTCTACGCCCTTTCGTGAGATGGACGAGTTTACGTACTGTGGTGGTACGGGACTTTTCTACGCTACACAACCGCTCACGCTCTTGCCTGCATAGGAATGCGCAACACTCCCTCGAATATCTTTGACAGTTCGTTCGTTTCACGAGGCGCTCATCAAGGAGGAGATTCTTCTGCTTTGTGAAGAGCTGCGACTCAACTATTTCCACCCTATCTGCAGGTCGCGAATACGGATGCCGTGTGCTTCGGTATACCGTCGGACGACGACGCGGTGTGCGGGGGGCGTGGCGACTGCACAAACGACGCGTTGGCGCCGTGTGATTGCGAAAGCACGTATGGGGGTCTCGAGTGTCTCGGGTTCGCCAATTGCCCAGCAAATTACTTGTACCCCTTCGACGAGGATATCGGGACCTGGGCACCCGTTAGGCATACCACGGTCGACACCGCCTTCTTCGCCCAGGGCTCCGGTGCCTTAAAAGTCGGCGATGCGTCGGACGCTTTGGACGGGCAGGCGCAACTTCAACTTGTCGCTGACAGTAAGCCCGATCGCATCACGTTTTGGATGGCGCGTTTCGATGCTTCGCTCCCCGCTATTTCCTTTAGAGCAGGCGACACCACGTGCTTCCAGGTGTTCTATCGGACGCAAGGATGGATACTGAACAGCCGGATAGCTGGTTATGAGTCCGAAAAGGATAAGTATTACCACTTCGACCTCCGAATCGACTGGACCAGTCAAAAGGTCGACCTGTACGTCGACGGTCTGAAAGACTTGTCGCAGGTGGGCTTCCAATCGCAGTGCACCTCAGGCATTAACGCCATCATCCTTTTCGGGAACGGATGGTGGGACGAGCTTCACTTGTGGTGTACCAGTTACATCAAGTTGACCGGTACAGTAACAGACACGTTCGGTCAGGCAAACCTGGTCGCTGGCGGAGCCACCATTGTCCTTACGCTCGTCGGCGATCACGACGAATGGATAAACTCCACTTCAAACAAGCAAGCCATCATCGACTCTTTGCGCGGGGATTGCGCGGGCGCCACGGGATGGAATGCGTTGCGGTCTTCGATGATAGACACCTCGTTGGTTAAGATCGCCGGAGCCGTTGTCACCATCGGTCCCCTGAAAGCCGCGTCCACGTACGCCCAGAAGGGGACCGAGCTCGTCCGCGCGCAGCTGACAGCTACTATGTTCAAATCCGAGCAATCGCCGATTTGGGACGAAAAGGACGTCGAGTTCCAGATCAAGGGCACCGACTCTAGTGTAACGTGCGACGCGGTCACAGACGCACCCCCGGATGTCGACTCCACGGCACCGGAGGTGTCCACCGATGCTCCTGCAACCTCGGCTCCTGCCACCGATGCACCCAGCACGAACGCACCCGATACATTGACCCCGCAGTCAGAGGCGCCCGAAACCTCTGAGCCAGTCACATCGGCACCGGTAACGTCTGCACCTGCCACAAACGCACCGTCTTCGGACGCCCCTGCGACAGGCTCTCCAGGTACGCTTTTTTATTTTTGTATAAACTCAAACTACTACTACTACAACTATAAACACCCGTTTGTAGGAAATACTCGAGGAGGTTGCCAGATGCAAAATCTCAAAGGAGGGATGTGCCGCACCACACAAAGCACAGGTAAACCTGGGTTTAGTGGCGGGCGTAAGCGCTCAACAAAAACGACCCATAAGGTTCATCTTCGACACTCTTTTGCTGGGATCATGGGGATTACTTTCCGTCAAAAATGCTTCAGGATGCAAATAACAGGGTCCATCCACCATCCGCATTTGTTGAAGAACGATACTACGGTACCAACAATTGGCCACTATCCGTCATCCTGCACTGCTGTTTTTTGTTCCTTCGGTCATGTGGTCGTACCGCACATTTCAACCAGTTAAACCACTCCCACGTGCCTTAACACTGCACCCTCTCCGGACATCCACACTCGAAGCCGTCCAGTGCCTGAGTGTCCGCGCATCCAAGATTTTGTTTGTGCGCACTGGCGGAACTCACCTGCTTTGGTAAGTTTCCTGTAGTACGCTGCCAGCTACTAGTTAGTACCAACAATGCATTGTTAACACAAAAAACGTGCCAATGGCTAGCGAAAAATGTGACTCACTCATGCTCGTTGCGTGGCACAATCGACTTGATCCAATTCATGTGTGGCTGCCATTCGGCCGGCGCTGGCTCGGCCCGGAGGACCCGCGTGGTGGGCTCGTGGTGCGCCCGTGGTCTTACCCGCGAATTTCCATCCAACCTCACCCAGCTACCGCGTTCCCGGTGACTTCAGCTCCGGCGACGACGGCACCGTCTACTGAAGCACCGGTCACTGATGCTCCCGAAACAAGTGTGCCTGAGACCGCCGCGCCTACTACATTGCCGCCACCTACTGGCGCACCGATCACGACGGCACCGTCTACTGAAGCACCGGCCACTGATGCTCCCGAAACAAGTGTGCCTGAGACCGCTGCGCCTACTACGCTGCCACCGCTTACTGGCGCACCAATCACGACGGCACCGTCTACAGAAGCACCGACCACTGATGCTCCCGAGACAGGTGTGCCTAACACCGCCGCACCTTCTACATTGCCACCACTTACTGATGCACCGATCACGATGGCACCGTCTACAGAAGCACCGACCACTAATGCTCCCGAAACAACTGCGCCTAAAACCTCTGCACCTTCTACATTGCCACCGACCACGACGGCACCGTCTACGGAAGCACCGGTCACAAGTGTGCCTGGAACCGCCGCGCCTTCTACATTGCCACCGACCACTGCTGCACCGATCACGACGGCACCCGCAACGGGTGTTCCAGGTACAGGCGCACCTCGGACCGCAGCTCCTGCGACCGACGCACCGTTGAGCGGGTCGCCCCCTGAAACTGCGGCCCCGCAAACGACCGTCCCATCAACTCTTCAGCCGACAACAGCATCGCCAGCGACGGGCAGTCCGTCTGGCACGTCGGCTCCGGCAACCGATGCTCCTGCAGCACCGCCGTCTACTCTAATCCCTCAAACGCAAGCACCTCAAACCAGCGCCCCGGGAACGGGGCAGCCAAGCTCTCAATCTCCAACAAGCGAGCCGCCCTCAGTGGCGCCCTTAACGCAGCCCCCGCAAACAAACGCGCCAGCCACAGTCGCGCCACTCCTATCAGATAGCCCCTCAGCTAACACTAACGCCCCACCAACAGCGACGACTGCTCCGGCGAGCGCAGCGCCGCTGACGACGCCGCCCAGCACCGTGGCTCCGTCCACATCGGCTCCCGACACCGCGGCTCCGTCCACTACGTCGCCAGGCACTCCGCCAACCAATGTTCCGTCTGCTGCTCCTCTTACCAACACCCCGGCTACGGAGTCTCCGCTGACTAGCGCGCCGGTTACCGCGTCCCCGGTCTCTGAAGCACCTGTGACTGATGCGCCCGGTATGCTTTTGGATGTTTTATGCAACAGTGTCAGCAGTCTTGCTGCTCGTTTCCTTGTAGTCGTTACAGGTGTACGAATGAGCCTTCCGCCCTGTACACAGGTACGATGCCGCCGTCAACCCCATCGTCCGATACTGGAGTTCCGGCAACCCAGGCACCTGCCACGAGCGCGCCGGCTACAGACGCACCGCAGACAGGCGCACCGCAGACAGGCGCACCGCAGACAGGCGCACCGCAGACAGGCGCACCGCAGACAGACGTGCCATCGACTATGCCACCAGGCGTGCCGCCTACAGATGGTCCTTCCACTGCACCCGCTACGCTGCCGCCGTCAACCCAATCGCCGGATACTGGAGTTCCAGCAACCCAGGCACCTGCCACGAGCGCGCCGGCTACAGACGCACCGCAGACGGGCGCACCGCAGACAGACGTGCCATCGACTATGCCACCAGGCGTGCCGCCTACAGATGGTCCTTCCACTGCACCCGCCACGCTGCCGCCGTCAACCCAATCGCCGGATACTGGAGTTCCAGCAACCCAGGCACCTGCCACGAGCGCGCCGGCTACAGACGCACCGCAGACGGGCGCACCGCAGACAGGCGCACCGCAGACAGACGTGCCATCGACTATGCCACCAGGCGTGCCGCCTACAGATGGTCCTTCCACTGCACCCGCCACGCTGCCGCCGTCAACCCAATCGCCGGATACTGGAGTTCCAGCAACCTCGGCACCTGCCACGAGCGCGCCGGCTACAGACGCACCGCAGACGGGCGCACCGCAGACAGGCGCACCGCAGACAGACGTGCCGCCTACAGATGGTCCTTCCACTGCACCCGCCACGCTGCCGCCGTCAACCCAATCGCCGGATACTGGAGTTCCAGCAACCTCGGCACCTGCCACGAGCGCGCCGGCTACAGACGCACCGCAGACGGGCGCACCGCAGACAGGCGCACCGCAGACAGACGTGCCATCGACTATGCCACCAGGCGTGCCGCCCACAGATGGTCCTTCCACTGCACCCGCCACGCTGCCGCCGTCAACCCAATCACCCGATACAGCAGTTCCCTCAACGTTGGCGCCTGGAGTACCCCCTACAGGAGTACCATCAAACGCGCCGGCAACCTCGGCACCTACCACTCAAGCGCCGGAAACTGCATCACCACAAACCAGTGCACCTGAGACACCAGTTCCCCCAAAGATGCCCCCTGGCGTTCCTCCTACGCAGGTACCCCCCACCGAGGCGCCTTCAGAACCGAACACTACAGCGATGCCTCCTGGGGGAGCGAACCTTACAGACGAGCCTTTCCTTCCAGTGACGCCGGGTCCGAAAGGTGTGGCTTTCGTGGCTTTGCTGCTTTTTTTTTTTGTAAAAGGTCCTGCCTTGTAGGAAATATATTACTTGAGTGTCTCCAAACGAGGATTCGCGAGAAACGGATAAGCTACAGATCCGAAGACCCTAACCCAGCACATGGCCGTGCACCCCCTTGTGTCTCATGTTTTCCTCGTTGCTTGACCGTTGCCGAAAGAGAATGGAAGGGATCCTAAGAAAGCACCAGCCCCTTTTCCGTCGACTGTTGCCTTCAAAGCTCCGGCGCGCTAGTTCGGAAGGGAAACTCCGTTGCGTTCTAGCTTACGTTACCCAAACAAAGCAGGTGTGGAAGGAGACGGCAACACAAACGGCGCCGGAGAAGACGAAGACGACGACGACAGCGGGATCCCTTGGTGGATATGGTTGCTGGTGGGTGCTATCGCCCTCTTCGCGTTGGTCGGGTTGCTTGCGTTTGCGAGATTCCGCCAGCGTCCCGCCATGACGCTTTACGAGTACCACGAAGCGCTCGGGGGGGTGGAAATGCCGCGGCACCCACCCGAAAATAGCCCTATCTTCTACAACAGCCGCACGGACGGCACCCATACCCCCTCGCCTTTTTCGGTCATGCCAGGCAACGTCTCGACGTACCCATCGACTGCCACTTCCATCAGCGTCAGCAACCCAAATCGATACAAGTTCGAGACCGCGTCGATCTAATTTTTCCCACTAGCCTCTTCACACGAAGAGGCTAGCGTGGAACGACGCACCACGACCGTTCCCAAATAAACCAATTTGGAAAGGCAAAACAACCGTTCCCCTCAGCTCCACTACAGTTGATTGAGGGTGACGTTGCGCTCATCGGTGATGTCTTGGCCGTGGGGAACGATGAAGACCGCGGCCCGACGACCGTTCCCAAATACACCAATTAGGAACAATAACCCCCAAGTGGCTTCCCAGCTAACTTTTCTCTGCGCGGCAGTGCTGTATTGCCCGGCCCGGGCAGTACGTCCAAGCATTGGCGCTCGAGCGTTCGTAGAATCAACACCTAGAAACAAAACAACCCGTATTTCTTTTTTGACGGAGGTCACCCGAAGGACAAACATTTCGTTCCAAAAGTCCCGCGCCGTGCAGGCACCATCCGTACTCACCATCACACTACCTGCACACTGGCGCTGTTGTAGCATGTAGTACAGTGTGCTGTGCGGACCCCGCGTTATCCCAACAACACCGTCCGTCACGATCGGACTCTTTCCTTCTGTGCATTTAAGCGACCATGATTGGCACAACGCCTGCCCTCCCTTGTGACAAGCTTCTCCCATTGTTTATGTAACATTTCAGGCCAGGTAACTTGTCAAGCGCGGAGTAGTGCAGCGACACGTCCACGCCGTCAAAGGACGAGATCTCGTTTGCCAGAGGAAAACCACCCGACAAATCACTTCTCAACCAGGAGCGACCAATGCCACGCCATTCATTGAACGACTGTCGAGAATGTGTCAACCTCAGAGATTGTCGGGCCCGCATACATCAGAAACATGCAGTGCATTTCTCCGGGGTGAAATACAATAACGGTATATGAACGGGGTAGGTAACCAAAAACCAAAGACGTAGGTGGCGTTGTGGTACCCGATTCTCTGCTGTTCTCTCTCAAAGAGAGCCAAGGCAGGTCCGCGCGCCTCAGCGACAACAGAAAACAAACAAAGAAGTGCAAACTAAGCCAAAACTCCTTCGGGATGCCCTTCCGCAAAACAACAGGAAGAAGCCAAGGTAAGATCTTTCCACCTGTATCATCTGCGGTCCCGCTCCTTTTTCTGAAAGCCTGCCTTCGGGCAGGGAGTCACGTGTCCTGCAGTGCTCTTACTTGCTTGCATGCACACCAGGGCGAAACATAAGCTTAGGTCTCGGCCTGTGCTTCTGTTGTCCGGGGCAGGTTTCCAACGTTATTTCCGTGTCGGTTTCCATGTAGCCAATCAATGCGCCTATTCCCGCAACGATATCCAGCCCAAAGTGTGCAACTTCTGCTATTTCCACCGTCGCTCCATCGACACAGGTGCCACTACGCCGCCGGCATTTCTCACAGACCTTGCACCGCACTTGATTCGCGGGGTTAGCTCCACTCGAAACTACGGAAAGAGTCTAGTCTTCCGACACCCTCATTCTGCACACCCTCTGAAACACGTCGGTGTGCAAGGCGCTACGTTTCCCGCGTTCTCGCGAGATGGTCTTCTGAATTTTTCCATCATCAGAACGCGCGATCTGCAGGAACCAAGCGCTCCTCCTTCTTCACCCTTCCCACCGGATGGCGATTCTGCGGTTACGTATGAGTCGGTAGCCTCACAGGGCTGGACACCCTGCTTCTCTCGTTTTTCTGTCTGAAAACGCTGCACAACAGTCGGAAGAAATACAAAGCGAGCCATCGTCGCAAAAAATTCTATAAACCCCAACCAATCTCTCTAAACAACGCGCGAAGAAACAGCTCCCGGTTGTCACAGCGATGCTGTTTTTTCCACTCTCTTATTCGCGAATTCTTCTCAATATGAAGCGCTAGATACCAGGTAGATGGGGTGATCCGCTTTGTGCTCAGCGAAAGAGTTTTGACGGCCTCAAAACTCCGTGACACCCAGGGCAGGTCGCCCCCCGCCATAGCATTCGGAAATATGAAAGATTGACGACGTCGTCTTCCAGCCACCACAATATTCGCTATCAATGTGCCCGGTCCATTGGCCGTCCTTACTCTCTCGTCCGGTGAACCGAGCACAGACGAAGAACCAACCCGTCTTCCCACGCCGCCCCGACGCTCTGCGGATGCAATATGAACGTGAACTATGCATCGTTCGAAGACGAGCTGGCGGACAATCCTCAACTCCGCACTTTCCCATCCTTTTCGTACTACAAACGAAAGAGAATACAAAAGAAAACACAAGTGTTCTCCATTACAGAACCGGCCTCCGAGTGTCTTTTCGTGTTCCACCCCCCTGCGTGCGTATCAGCGAGGGCTACCGTGTCCGTGGGTTTCCACAAGAAGGCGAATTGGTCGCTTCAGCTCGCACCACCGACTTGGTAGCTTCTCGTGTACGCGTGTTCCTTTGAGCTTTTTTTTTTCGTGACTACGATAGTCCCCTACCGAAGCCACTTTGCTGTGGCATCCGAGAAGAAGCTCCTTGTATGCGACATCCGATACTCCCGCGCCCACGACTACATCGTCAAACATCTTTATCCACAGGCTGGACCAGAAAGGGAGGAAAAAAGCGAGTTCGCCGGAAACGCAAAAAAACAAAGTATGCACGGGGACGCAGACAGCCCTCGGGTTTTCTGCAGCCATATAAATCCCTTGGGCGGCGTTTTGCCCCGGGCCTCCGAGAAATTCCCCAAAACGTAGCCCCACCCTCCGTCGACGGGGGTCAGGTAGAAAGCCGGGTGACTGGGAAAATGCGACATCCCCGACGAAGCATGCCTGAACTCGGTCCAAAAGACTGAACGCCACAAGATCAGCCGGAGCTCAGGCTGGCGACTCTCGGGGCTATACTGAGTGAACCTATATCACAAAGGATCGTTGACCATGAGTTCGCCCGAGACTGTACTGAAGATTGTGCATCGAGCATGCTTCTACCGACACATGCTCAACGCAGGAGCTTGAGACACCGGGCAGTGAAAGTTCTTAGGGTAGGGCAGGGCGAAGAGCGGGGTCGTAGGGCTCTGACAACAAGCAGAATTGGCGCCCCTCTGCTCTGGGAGTGGGCAGCTCCCGGTGCACGCAAAGGAAAGCCCGAAGGAAGCCTTTTTTCCTCCATTTTTTCCCCCTCGTGTCCGCCTGCAGACTGGTTCCGAGGATCGCGCACTATATACGGACCGGAGTCGTCGATAGACGAGCACTACGTTTGCGAACGTTTGCTAACATCACCGCCGGGCAGCCCTCTCATTTCCCACTCCAGTGGTGCACACCACGCGCTCTTCGTTTGTAAATCCCCGAGAAAAAAGAAACAGAGGGTTAGTCCCCACGGCTTCGTTCCTTACCCTATGGAATTTTGTTACTCCTTCTTTCATTCGTCCTCTCGTTTTCCGGTCCCCCCTATCCTCCTTACTTAGCATCTTACAGTGTCACGCAAAATTAGCCCAAGAAACCGCACCGGGAAAACGAGTGGAGACACACATCACTTGACCTGGAAATGACCAGCCTGGCCTCATTCTCATCAGAGTTGACTCCGGTATGTATAAAGTGACTAACCGGTGAACAGTGCTTGCCTTCCTTTGTGGCGCCTGCACTTAGCTGCTCTCAATGCATGCTAATCCATGTACCTCTAAATGATACCAACAAACAAGAAGAACCATAAAGGACGCATTCAGGAAATTCGAAATAAATCGTCTTCTTGTTGCGTTAGTGGGGAGTCATTGCATGCAAATGAGTACCACACTATGCTATCATTTACGCGACTCCAGAAGAAATAAATTAAAAATGAGCAGACCCGGCTAACGAAAGCACGTGCTTAGCAATCCCGCAAGAACTATCAGTCTTAGGGGCGGTCGTCAGCAGAGGCCGGCATAACATTGCAAGAATACCGAACCTCATAGAGACGTGGCCAAACATCCCACCCCTCTCCGAATAGACCGAGACGAGAAAGCAAAAACAGAGATGAAGAGAAAACAACAAAAAAAAGCAGAAGACATAAATAGCACCTACCCGTCAGGGTTCTCAGAGGCACACCGTCACCTGGGCCTCGGCCGAGGCGTGCCTTTATTTAGGGCAAGAGCACAGAAAGAAGGCCAGAGCGAAAGTTGCAGAAGCAGGCCATCGGCACGTGATGGGAGTGATGACAAAACCGGAATCTCAAGTGCACTCTAAAACCGTCACACCAGTTGAGCACGACTTGTATGTAATTCATGAGCTACAGTTTTGCGTTCTGTTACCTGCTAACTTAGCGGCTCACCGGCGGCCGGGAGAAGGAAATCATGGACAAATCGCAAAGGCCTACTACCTTAAAACCTCCCACCCCGAACAGCACGAACACAATAATCTTTTACAGACTAAGGCTTCCTCCAATAACCAAACTTTACGCACCTCTTCGTCCATATTCAAACCCAGTGCCGAATCGACACTTCGAAGGATATACCTTCTGCTTCTTCTTCGCGGTCGTGGGTGGCGAGAACCGACCTCTCGTTGATTACACCAGAATGCCTGTCCTCGTCGCTTTTTTTCTTCTGTAGTCGTAGTATTTTGCTCCGTTTTTTGGGTTTCCGTTTACTCTTGCCCGCCCTGCGTCGATTTTTATCAACCAAGCTTTACACATTTCTTTTCTGGTTTGCCAGCACACTTTGACAGCACCAGTGCTCGTGCGGGCTACCGAGCCGTCAAAAGTGGGGGTCGGCAGGTTGTTGTCAACCCAAGTACCGGCTTACAAAGGAGGATGGTAGCCCGAATTACGTACGTGGAAGTGCACACCACAGGCAATCTGGGCTAGGTACGCTCAACCACATAGACCCACTTTGTAGTATTTCTCTCCAGGTATTCTCATCGCACGTGCAAGGTAGTCACGCAGTGCCAGAAGCATGAAGCCACCGCCACGCAAGCAAAGTAGTCCGGGTATGCTGGCAGCAGCTGCAGCATTTCTATCCCGACGTGCCACGGGTCCAAGCATGGCTACTGCACACGAACTCAGCACTGGGGTGGTGGAAAGCTGGGCGGGGTTGCTGACGTAGCATGGAGTCGACAATTGACGAGCCCATCTGGGACACCATCGTATGCGTTTTTGTTGAGAGGGAAGAAGTCAAGCCACCTCCAAACCACAGTTCAAGCTCGTCACTTCATTAGTTAGGCTCCTGAAGTTGAACAAGAGGCAACATCCGCATCCATCATCACTGTTCCAATGCACCGTCCATGAACTGTACGTATTCGACCCCCATCAAACAGCGGCGCGATTCCTATTCGATTATGCGGAAAGTGCGCATCGTGGCGGTACCGTTCTCGGCTCGACCAGAAGATGTCAACGAGCTTCGTGACTGGGACCTGTGGGGCCCGCTCCTGCTGTCGCTTCTGCTCGCATTGTATGCAACTTCAGCTTTCGGGAACTTTTCCCAACGGCTTGGTTTAGTCTTTGCAACATTTGGCACGTGTACCACACGCTGTACTGAAAGAACACGAATTTGCCACCCGGAGAAAATTGAAACCCCGCAGTTTTGAGCCAACCTTTTTTATCCTCCACAATCACCGCAGCATCCTGACGTCCCACCACGAAGGCCTGGGAGCCGGCGCCTCGGTAACGTTCGCAGCCGTTTTCGTCATCGTCAGCGTCGGAAGCGCCATCGTCACGCTCAACGCAAAGTTTCTGGGCGGCCGCATCTCGTTCTTTCAGACGACCTGCACCTTGGGCTACTGCCTGTTCCCTCTGGTTTTGGTGGGCCTGCTGCTCATGACGCCAATCAACATCGAGGGTATCTGGGCAATAAAGATTAGCTTTGCCCTCGTCGCGTGGGCCTGGGCTACCTACGGTATGCACAATCAATACAAGCTCACCCGCCGGCTAGAGCATCCCCCTGCAGCGCCAACTCCGGCGCCGCCACCCACTGCAGCAGAGCCGCAACCTGCAGCGCGCCTCCGGGAGCGACTTTCGCCGTAGCAGCACGAAGAGAAGTGAGGAGACCGGAAACTCTTCGGAGAGATGGTCCCTGCACTCTGACTTGTCCCTCTCTCTCATGTATCAATTTTTGAAAGGACGCGGATCCTCAACACGTACCATAGCCAGACAGAACCTGGCAGGGGCGGGCAGCCGTCCCAAATGTTGCCAGAACCCTCTGTCAAGGGCAACGCAGCAATTATATCAGGAGTATGAACCTCGCGCGCGGCATCATCACCTGGCGCAAAAAAAATCCCGCCTGCCTGAGGCTTCTTTTTTTTTTTTTTTTTGGGTTTCGAGTCGTTGCCAGAGCTATATATGGAAAGCTGGGTCCTCTGTATTCCTCCACATGCCTGTGGGGGTGGTTAATTTTTTACCAAGAAAGTGTTTTCTCAGTGTGGTGCTGCACCCAAGGACCGCCCCTCCATTCCAGCCCAGTGTAGCCCAGCGCAGCATAGCGCAGCCCAGCACAGCCGAATTGTGTCTCGCTCGTGTCTCGATCATAAAGGAAAAGGTGTGTCAAGTGTATGGCAGGAACTTCAAGTCAAAACAACGTATGCTTCAGGCCAGCAATACTAGCCTCAAAAAGGGGCACTGGATGTGCAACAAGCAGGGTTCTTTCTAGCCAATGGTGCTGCGCAATTCATGAACTGCACACCAGCTGGTGAGGTGGAAGCATTTGAAATGCTGCAGATAGTTCGCTTGTTTTGCCTTCCCTCAGCAGAGTCTGCGATAATGGACCTACTGGTAATTAGTCGCCCGGCTGCCCTTATAAATCACTAGTCGTTGGTGTCATGGGGGGGCCTTCACGTGGCGGCACTGTTGACCGCACCTTAATTGAGTCGCGGGCGCCGATCCCCCAACCGCCAGCATCATGTACTTGATGCGACGCGGAACAAGTGCTGACAGCACTGCCCGGCGAATAGAGGGCCGCAAAAGTGGCAAATCGACCGGTCGGGGGGTGCTTAGCAGCCAATGGCCTGATGGCTGGGTGCACGCCTAAGCAGGGCTGCATCCTCGTGTTGTAGCCATGTTGTGCATAAGGCTTCGTGGAGGCCTGGTCAACCACCTCATCACAGGCGCAACCTTTCTCGACAGTGATTGGACAGTCGGGATGCCGGGGGCGGGTCTCCATGAAGAAGAGAGAAGTAAAGCAAGACCTGCAAACCCTGCGCCTGCTGTCTCCGTACACATACTACTACTACTACTACTTTTGGGTTTCAAGTGCATCGACAAGAGCCGAGAAAACACGAGAACACCGATGCCAACCGCATGGGGACTCCTCGATGCCAACCGCATGGGGACTCCTCGATGCCAACCGCATGGGGACTCCTCGCTCTGTAGCACTCCAGTGTCCCCCCGCAACTCACAGCGTCGCTCACGTTCATAGGCACGGCGGTGCAGCATCGCAGACGGAAGCTGGCGGTGTACCCGATTGCCCTGTTTTATTTCTTCCTGGCTTGGATGCTTGCCGTTTCGATGTGAGCGCGGCGATCTGGAACAGCGTCAGTCAGGCAGGGACAGCAGCGAGCTTGTAGGGCGGGAGTGCTGTTTCACGAGGCGGGAGTGCTGTTTCACGAGGCGGGAGCCGTATTGGACGAGTTTCAGCGATCGTACTCGTGACGCTTATGGGACGAACTCCTCTGACTTCGTACACCCGTCTCTTGTCATGTGTCTTCGTTTGACGAACCCCGTGTGTCTCCGACGTTGTGTGCTACTCCTGTCACTGCCTGGCGGCAGATGCTTTCTCTGCTAAGGTCGTTTTTTCACAGAACAAGCAAGCAGATGTTCGGATGGCGGCGGAGTTCGTCAGACGACTTCAGCCCAAATGCGACCTGACGAGTCCGCGGTCCGAGGCGCATCGCCGATCGCAGCTTTTCCCTGTTCTTCTCTGTCGCCTGACTCACTGTGGCGCGAGTAGCGGGTCTGCCACAAGAAGAGTTTTTGATGCTGACTTAGAGAAGCAGAATCGCCTACTCTCTGAGCTGGAATAGTCCGCGAACACGGAACAGATTTACACCGTGAGGCAAGTCGGTTGATGGCGAGAGAGCCGGCGCCATCCTAAGCAGAACGCAAGGGGCCCCCTAAATAGTTCTGACATTAAAGATGAAACGAATGCGATGTCCAGAACCAATGGTGATGTTGGTGATGGATAAATGGAGGCGTACATTCACAACGCAGCACCAAGCGCTTTGCTGCCGTAAGTCGGCCACCTCTCGCGCCGACCGCGGCTTTTTTTTCTCTCTCCGATTCCTAGCCTCCGAAGCCGCAATGCTGTTGCGCAACATTTACCGAGCGGCCCTTTTTTGAACTCCTCCATGCCGAAGTGACGGACGAACGGACCTTAATGAACAGATTGGATCGTTGGAAGAGTTCGCGTTCGAATGAGGATGCATGGTCGTAGTCAGTCTCTCTCATGCCGAGGGAGTGGCAGTCAGCTACTTGGGAATTGTACCCTGTCCGTGTAGTTGTTACCGGAACGCAAGTCGAAGCTTCTCATTCGAGTTCGAGTTCCCCCGACCGGCGCTGTCAACTGGGAATGTCGGCCGCTGCAGACGTACATCTGAGCCTGCCGCTCGTAGGCTTGCAAAGTAGCTTATGACTTCCCCTTGTGTAGTGCAATCAAGAGCTGATGCCATTCATTTCCTTGGCGTTGTTGCCTTCGAAAATGATTCGACGTCACCCACACACACACACACACACACACACACGGCGACGGGCGCCCAGCACCGCGCCTCCGACGGAACGACCTACGCCCGCGAAGTGCCGGCTAGTTTGAAGTTAGAATGCAGAATATCCGTAGGATGGCCTGCATTCCTCCCTGCAGTGAAAGTGAGCATGTGGGGCAAGTCCTGGGTTTTCAGGGTTTTCAGGGTTTTCATTTAGATTCACGGTTCAAGCTAGCGCACAAGGTTTGCCCGATCCCGCACCTACTTTCCGATACCAAATAGATGCTCCAATTCTTACTCCCTCGCTATCTTTTGATTTTAGCATCTCACTCAGTCACTTAGCGACGTGTGCAGAACAAAACAAGAAGCAGGTTTCGGTCCGGGCGCAGGGGTTCGGTGGGTCCGGCGTGCACACAATGGACCGCCGCAGGGACGACCGAGGCAAAGGAAAGGGTGGCAAGCGACCCGTTGGGGGGAAGCGTGGGAAGGAGGGCTACGGCGACTGGGGCGGAGACGCCGGCGGCGACTGGCAGGATCACGGGGGCGGCGGCGGCGGCGACTGGAACGACCGGCACGACGCGCGGGGCGGGGCAGAGGCGTGGGACAGGGACCAGGACCGGGGGTGGGGCCGCGGGAAGAAGGGCGGCGGGCACAAGGGAGGCAAGCGGGACCGCGACGACTTCGACAGGGACAACCGGGGCGACGGCGGGAAGGGCAAGTTCCGCGAGCGCGACTGGGACAGGGACAACGACCCGAGGGACTTCGACCGGGGCGTCCACGACGGCGGCAAGGGCAAGTTCCGAGACAGGGACTGGGGGCCCGCCGACGACGTGCGCGACGGCCCGCCGGCGAAGGGCCGGAGGGACGTCCGAGACCGCGACTGGGACGACGGCGGCAAAGGCGGGAAGAGGGACGTCAGAGACCGGTTGGGTGGCGGGCCCGCCGACGACAAGGTCGGCAAGGGAAGGTTCAGAGACCCCAGGGACCACCACGACCACGACCACGGCAAAGGCAAAGGCGGCAAATTCAGGGACAGAGACGTCCGAGACCGCGACGACGTCCGAGACGTCGGCAGCAAAGGCGCCCCCAGATTCAGAGACCGCGACCAAGACAAGGACAGGGATAGAGACGGTAGTAAGGGAGGCAAGTTCAGAGACCGTGACTTCGACCGTGACCGTGACCGTGACCGTGACCGTGACCGTGACCGTGACCGTGATCGTGACCGGGATGTCGACGGGGATCGAGGAGGAGGAGGAGGTGGGGGCGGCTGGAAGGGCGGCAAAGGCGGGAAATTCCGGCGGGCGGACTCGCCGGAGGACGAGTTCGTGGACCCGGACCCGAGCAACGAGAAGCAGCTGTGCCGGGACTACGTGCGCGGCCGCTGCACCCGCGGGGAGAACTGCCGGTTCCGGCACGTGGGCAACATCCCGCAGACACGGGTCACAGAGCGCGACGAGTTCATGGACCGCGAGTTCGCGGCGCCCCTGCCGCCCAAGGGAGTGTTCGCGCCTCCGCCGGTCGCGGCGATCGACTTGATCGAAACCGACGACGAGCTGCTGCCCCTGGGCCACGTCCCTTCAGACATCGTCGGCCTGAGCGAGACCGACATCGCGTCGATGTCCCCCGAAGAGCTGATCGTGCACATCGAGCGCCGCATCCGCCAAATCCGAGCGAAGGAGACCGCATTCAAGGAGAAGGCGATGCCGGACCCCAACGCGGCGCACGACGACGATAAAGACGAAAACGTCATCGACACGGAAGACCTGCCCCCGCTCCCCCCCCTGCCGCAGCCGACCGTCGCGACGCTGGTGAACAACGTCCCGGTCAAGGACGTGTACGTCTTGATCACCGAGCTCGCTAAAAACGTGCAAGAGCACGGTCCGCACGTCGTGCAGCCGCTCATAGAAGCAGACTTCGACGATGACTTGGTCGTCGCCATGTTCACCATCCTCCGCGAAGCAGGCGTTGCAGCGAAGGACGGCAAGTCGCTCGGATTCCCGAGAATCGAGCAGCCGCAGCTCCCACCAGGGTACTGCATTTTTCATTTTGTTTTTGTGTTATCTTGTAGGAAGTAGTTGGCAGCGTACTACATGAAACTTACCAAAGCAGGTGAGTTCCGCTCGCAGGAAATACGGCGTGAGGAAGTGTAGCCAACAGCTCTGCATCGGAAATGAATGAGAAAGGCTGGACCTCCCCTGCCACGAGCCCTGAAATTCCCACGTCTTCAGTACAGTGTCGGCCTGAGCACCGCAAGTCATATAGTCACGAGAGCACAGCCCCGACCACCGCCTCAAAAACACAGCTACGATTCGTGGATTGTCGTTGAATCGACGGAGGAGAAAGCAGCTCGACTGCGGAAAGAACGGCAGGCGCTGGAAGAGGCCGAGGAGCGCCGGAAGCAGAGGATCTCGGAACACAACAAGACCATGAAACGGGCCGCCGCCGCGAAGAAGCGCGACAAGCAGTTCCAGCAGCAAAAAGAGTCGATCCTCCGCAAACTCGACGAAGTGGTCGGCACGCCGGAGGCCGTCATGGGCGCCAAGCAAATGCTCCAAGCCATCGAGCAAGAGCAGGTATGCTGTCGTCCCGACTTGTTTTGCGTTGCGTCAGCACGCCTTTAAACTTCGACGCAACACTGTAGTTGATCATCCTTGAAACTGAATCCCTTGGCGCTTTCGTAATACTCAGCCGCGAACTCTTAGAAAGAACAAACTGGCGCGACAAGGCCTGTGTTCACATACAACCCACCGCACACAGCTCGACGCATTCCGTGCGCTCACCGAAACGGAGGGGCTGACTCCGGACATGGCATTGCTGCACAGGGTCATCACTTCGTGAGGCGTGAACGTAACAGCTGGGTTGCAGTCACACTGCTACTCCTCACGCACAGCCGTTTGATACGTGTCGCGCACGGGCGGAGGTATTGAGTCGCGTAGGTGTAGGTATTGGTATAGGTGGCCATCTACGTAGCGACTACTGTAGCCACCCGAAACCTGAACTAAGCTACCAAGCCGTTCTCAGCCGCCTCGCTACGAACGCGCACATGAGAAACCAATCAACTCGGCCTCCGTTGCAGCGTCCTCCGCCGTTGCAGCCTCTCGCTCATGAAGATGCTGTCCGATACTAGAAGTTGCACATCGTGTTCAATTTGCACGACAAGGAAAGCATGGCAAGCAGACCCTTCGGTGCCACATTGCTAAAGCTGAAAACTGGCTCATTTACCTGCCGCAAATGCAACTGCCATGCGACAAAAGACGTGCGATCCTGCTTTCAGTCGATCGAGCTACCTAGCCTTAAAATGCTTTCATTTGGCCTTGGTTCATGCTTTGGAAGCCAGCATTCCTGTAGTTCGGCTTTAGCTGCACGGTTGGTAGTCCGGACAGCCTCTTCTGAACGGTGTCGTGCCGACGGCATTCAGGATCGAACGCTGAATTCTCATGCGACCGACGAAAAGAAATGAAACGTCAACCCTTTTTGCTTCGACTCTTTTCAAACCGCGTGGCTCACCACAGGGTGACCCGACGTGTGGCGATATTGACATTGGGTAGTATGCGAATCAGACGCAGTGGTCGAATCGTCTCCGCTGGCTAGCCGGCGCTTGTCTCGGTGGCGATGGCCTACAACATGTCGTGCCAGATTATGACTTTGCATCTACCCGAAGCCGTTCACAACTGAAGGCCCATCGGGGAGACGGAATGCGGCGCGAGCGAACAACCACCGATAGGGTTCCGCAAGCAAACAAAGACGGGGCCCAACCTTCAGAATGACCCCAGAAGGACGCAGACCAAAATGCAGACAAAACTCGGTGTCAGTCGCAAGAGCTCGGAAATGACGAGACACATAGGAAATGAGAGCGCGCTCTAAAATATGTCGAATAGTTGGCAATAGGCAACAAAGTTACACACACAAGCACACGTACTGCCACTACCGAAGATACGACACGCACAGTACACGATACCTTAAAGAAACCTTACGATAATGGTAAACCCCCGGTTCTCTAAGCGAACTTACACTTTAAATTTAAAAATCAACAACACACCCAGGAAAACAACAAAAAACCCTTACACAAACCCTCAAGACCCACCATCAGGAAGTTCTGGGAGACAGAACCTCTCCCAAACGACGGTGGGAAGAGATGGCGGGTCGGTACCAGAGGCCGGGGGCAGCGAGTACCGGCGCGAGGCGGAGGAAACTGAAGTTTGAGCTGAGCGAGGAGCAGAGGCAAGAGATCAGGGAGGCATTCGAGCTGTTCGACACGGATAAGAACGGGTTGATCGACGGCCACGAGATGAAAGTTGCAATGCGAGCTCTCGGGTTCGACGTGCGAAGGGACGAGGCGGTGCGTCTGATAGAAGACGTGGCTGGCGATGGGGCCCACCACATCAACATGTACAATTTCACTGAGATAATGACAGAGAAGATCTCAGAGCGGGACCCGCGAGACGAGATGTTGCGCGCGTTCCAACTCTTCGACGAAGACAACACTGGGCGCATCACTTTGAAAAACTTACGCCGGGTCGCGCGTGATTTGGGCGAAAACATGTCCGACGACGAGCTGCAAGCGATGATCGACGAGTTCGACAAGAACCAAGACGGCGAGATCGACGAAGATGAGTTTATTAACATCATGACCAACAATGACGACTTCTGAGTCTAACATTCTGTTATTCTTGAACCTAAAGAAAGCAGCCAACACGAACGGAAAAAGGCCAAGGACAGAACATTTTTTTCAAATAGCAGACTGTGTTCTGCATTCGAGAGCGAACTGCACCAGACACCGGGCTTGGTTATACGCGTCGCAAAAATGCCAGAGGGTCAGCAACCTTTTGCAACTTAATAGAAGATCAGCTACCTGTCTGAACACCGGACTAGGAGCACGATTTCAAACAGAGCGTCGATCTTTGCACCACTACGTTCATCGCTCGGTAATGGTCAGCACGGCGACAACGAGACCACGTGCATGGTGAACTCCACCCACACAGAAGGTGAAAAAGGGCTGAGAAACATCGGGCACTCGCTTCATGGCAGTGGATCCGCCACGCATTTCTCCGTCATCATACCCGCCTTGCGCCCACTCCCTTTTTTTGCCGAAAGTTCTCTTCAGCTTCAGAGGCTGGGGTTCACCGTGCAGGTTGAGGGAGCTACTCGCCTTAAACACACATACATTTTTTTTTTTAGTACATCTGTACTGACGGGAACATTTCCGGAATAACGGTTGCACATGAAGAGAAAACGAAGCCAACGAAAAAGTGCTAATCCAGGAAAACCCCCCCCCCAGAGAGGTTTATACCCTGTACACGCTAAGAACAAGAAACTTTTGCCTTATCATTTTCATCACCTTTGGCCAGTTTATGCTGATCGTCCGTTGCTTCGTTTATCAGTGCAAGCCCCAACTCCGGAAATGTTCTGCTCTCTTCGTTTCTGTTTGTTGATAGCAGGAAAATGTTTTTAGAGCCGTTCTCGGCATCCTAAACCTTTTTTTGAAAACATTCCTCCGGGAAGCCCGTGTGTCCCGGAGTTTGATTTGATATCCCCCCGTGCTCACGCCCATTTGAAGCCCGAGAACACGTCGAAGACGCGATTTCCCGCACCACCAGTTTATTAAGGGATTGCATTAGTACTATCGTCCCTCGGGACTATTCACAGGCCTTCAACTACCTTGAGCAGCGCACCTGTGCACGTGTTGCCATCAGCCGTGCTTGCGCACGTGGACGGGGACCACCGTGAGGAGGTTGGCAACTCCGATTTAGATCCCCAGTTCTTCGCCTTACCTGATCCTAGCTATCGCGGCAGGGAAACTTGAGCCAGCTGCTTGACGGTTCGATGAGAGTTTCGTCTCGGTGTCGGATGTCCTGTACGGATGTAGAACATGTTTCATGACGCTTCCCCCGCGCATCGTTGCACAGAAGGGAATGGGATATCAAGGGGAGCCAGGGAGGCAAAGCAAGAGGGGCACGCTGGTTTGTAGCATCAGCTGTCGGCGTGCGTACGGCGCTCATGTAGCTCTTTCCTGATGAAGAAAACACGTGCGCAAGGCTAGATTCCACCAGCCATCAAGCCCGGTCTGCGAGGGGTTTAACCAAGCATTCTACACGCCAGCAGTCGCTTACCGATAGTGCCTTGCCGAAGTGCCTGACCACAAACAATGCCTTCCTGGGATCAACAAAAGTCAACGCGGCTTGTTCTGGTCTTGCCGCCGCAGGGGTCGGAGTGCTTAGCAGCGCTCATCCCGAAGTCCTCCCCCATTTCTAGATTCTAGACCTGCCCAGAACCGTGGTTCGCACTCAGCCGATGCACCAGCGGTGGGACGAGAAAAAGAGCGCTTATCGGCGCTCTCGTCCGGAGCATATCGCTGCCCACCTCTTGCGTGTTCTGCCGCGCAATCTGCCCGCCGGAAGAGGCCCACCCAGTCCCGCAGCACCGAGTCTCGGGGCTGCAGTATTTTAGATCCAAAAATAAAAGAACCCACAAAAAAGAAAAGGAAAAATATCTACTTCTTCGGTTGTGTGTGTCTGCTCTCACTGCTCGCTTCCTTCACCCTTGCCACTTTGCGTGTCGCGCGCTGCTGCGCTTTCAGTGGTGACACAAAAAAGATACCACCAAGTATCTACGTGATATCGGGGTGGCGTAGATGTACCACTTTCCCTGAAGGCACGATTGAAGACACAATACCGAGGGAAGATCCTCGCAGGTCATAATTGAAGAGCAGGGGGCTTCACTTGAGTAAGTTCTGCGGGCGGCGATGGTGCGAGAACAAGCGGCATCGGCACACGAAAACCAGTCAAACCCCCTCGTCCTCCGACGATGGAGCCGGAGGCGCTCGCCAAGCAAATGGACACTCTGGACTCCCCCGCTGAACACGAAACTAAGATTTTCCCCCCTTTGAACTCTGAACTGACCAACTCACTCAGAATGCGTTTCCTGGGGGAGCGGCAAGAAAGGGGGGAACGACGACGGACCATCATGCGGAGCTGCTGCCGCTGGCGGCAGCCCGCCCCCCGCACGATGTTCCCCTCCGGAAGCGCCCCGCCACCAGCAGCTCCGCCGACCGGGCCGCGGTGATCGCCGGCCTGCTGCGCCCCGCGTCTTCGCCGCTCGAAGCGAGCGCCCTCTCCCCGCGGCGGGCCCAGCACACGACGGCCTTCCCGGTGTCCCCCATGCGCAACCGGCCGAGCGGCGTGCAGCGGTTCCGCATCGGGTCCCCGCCGCCGCTTCCCGAGTCGAAGCGCACACAACCCGGCGGCAAGCACGCGCCGCCGCCGGCCGGCGAGGCCGTCGAAGAGTTCGAGCCCCTGCGGAAGAACATCTGCACCATCCAGTCGAAGGTCGACAGCGCCCTGACGCTGATGGACGAGTGCGAGTCGACGATCGAGGCGCCGGAGGCGTTCGCCAAGAAAATAGACACCGCGGGCCACGCCAAAATAGAGCGCCTGCAGTCCATCGTCGACGAGATGATGGAGGAGCTCGACGCGGCCAAGCGGCGCGTCTCGGAACTCGAAGAGGAAGTCGCCCTCAAGACGGGTGTCATCGCGGACCTCGAGCAACGCGAGGCAGCCACGACCGCAGCCTCCGGCGCCATGCGCGACGAAAACGAGCGGCTGAAGGCCGTCGTCTCCAAGTTCGAGCAGATTCAGCATGAGACCGTCGCGCAAGGTGCCTCTTTTTTCCGGCTTCGGCTGACACCATTTGCGTACTCAACCATGGTTACGGCGTACGAAAAGCCACTAGGCGAACCCCGTTTTCACATTTCCTTTTTAGTCCTAATAATCTTCGGGTAGTCCTTCAATGTATTGTGCAGGCTAAAAAGACGTAGGCAGCGTGTTTTGATGGTTGATCAGAATTCCTTACTTGAAAATGACACAGGGTAAATACATGTAGAAAAACGATCAACCGGCACACACAAACAAAACGAAGCACCTGTCCGTGATAAACGAAGCCAGAAGGATGCCAACCAGAAGAGCGACGAGCAGCATCGACAGCAGTACCTCAAAACGGCAACACCAGGGGAGCGCACCAACGAAAACATGAATACGCGGTTAGTGCAAAAGCCAAAAGGATCTCTGTTGCTGATACTTGGTATTATATTGTTCACACACAGGTGCGTACTTGGCGCAGGAGCTTGATCGACTCAAGTTAGAGGCGAGTACTCGGAAGAAGCAGCACAACGAGCTTCGGCAGGAGCACGCCCAGTTGGCGAAGGAACACAAGGATAGTTTGGTCAACTTGGCGTTTAAAGAGAAAAAGGCGAAAGAAACCGCGATCCGTTTGGCAGCCCCCCGACCTGCACCGGCGGTGCTGACACTGTCGTATGCTGTGCCTGAGACGGAGAACAAAGGAAAGACAGAGCGGGGCCCCGAAGGTCGGCTGGCGCTAGTGTTCACGGATATCCAGGGATCCACGTCGTTGTGGGAGGCGCTGAAGGAAAAAATGCACAACGAGCTGGAGAAGCACAACGACGTGATGCGGCAGGAGATCAAGCAGTGGAACGGGTACGAGGTGAAGACTCAGGGCGATTCGTTCATGGTGGCCTTTAGGGACACAACCGACGCCGTTTGCTTCTGCCTGTCGGTCCAGTTGAAGCTGATGGAATGCCAGTGGGACCGCGGTTTGGACGACATCCACGATTCGAAGAAGAGGGTCGTTACCGTGCAGGGACGAGAAAAGAAGATTTGGCACGGGCTCCGTGTCCGAATGGGCCTTCACGTCGGAAGTCCCATCTGCCAAATCGACGTAACATCAGGACACATGGACTATTTCGGACCAATGGTCAACCTATCCGCACGAGTGCAAGGCATTGCGCTGGGCGGCATGATCTCACTTACGCCGGATGTCCGTGATGACATAGACATCCGCAGAATCCCACCACACTTAACGCCGCGTTTCGAGCCAATCGGCACGTTCCAATTGAAAGGCATTTCGGAAGCCGTGCCCTTGCAGCAGATCCTCTCTGAGTCGCTCTCGCCTCGTCTCGAGGACTTTGTGCCGCTAAAAACCCGAGACAAGGAAGAGGACATCTCCGGCGCGCCGAACGGCAGCGTCTGCGTCGCGCACCTGCGCATCGAGAGCGCGAGCGGCATCCGCGAAAGAAACGCCGCCTTGTGGGACGAGACCCTCAAAATTTTTCAGACTGAAGTGCGCGCCTCGTGCCAAGTTGTCGGGGGCTACATCGTCAACATGGACGAAAGCAAAACGACGGTCGCCTTTCAGCACACAGGCGTTGCCTTTAGATGGGCCATGGAACTGCAAGAAGGTTTGCCCGCCCCGTTTCCTTTGCTCCCTGATACCATGTATCAAATAGCACGGCACGCCTCTGAGATCAGTCTCAGTGGATCGTCTTCCTCGTACAAAAAAAATACTGCCTTGTCGTCACTGCAGACTCCTACCGTATCGCAGGCACTGAACATACAGAGTCGGTGCCGAGCGCACTTTCAATACATTCCAATACTCTGACCTTTAGGACAAATTTTGTCTGTGTTGAGCTTCTCTGTCTTAGCGTACGAACGAGTTCTCAGCATGACCATTCGTACATCTTTCACCTACAGGCATGATCCATCTGATGTGGCCCGAAGGCATCGATCAGTGCCCCGGCTGCGAACCCATCGAGCAGGAGGGAAGAGTGGTGCTGAAGGGACCCCGCGTGCAGATGGGCATTCACGCTTGTGAGTGTGAGGCGTCGTTTGACCCGGTCACGAAGAAGATCAATTACATCGGCCCCGGAATCAGCGTCGCAGCGGCTCTGTGCAACGCGTCGAAAGGAGGCGAAACGTACGTCAGCTTCTCCGTGTACGACGAGGTCTCGAGCACGTCCAAAGACATCATCATCGTCGGCAGCTCCGGCATGACGATTGAAGGCTGCGACGAACCCGTCGACACGTACTTCTGCTTCCCCAAGGCATGCCCTGACCGGGCCAACTACCTGATGGGTGCCCCTGTCGTAGAAGTGCCCCCAGAGGAGAGGCTCCAAAGGCATAAAGTGACGACTGCACCGTTTGGCCGCGTCGTTCTCGTTTTCACAGACGTGCAGAACTCGACGGTCCTGTGGGAGTCGAACGAGACGGTGATGTCCACCTCCGTCAAGCTCCACCACGAGTGGATGCGCACCGGTTTGCGGAAGTTTCGCGGGTACGAGGTCAAGACCGAGGGTGACGCCTTCATGACCGCGTTCCACTCACCTGAAGACGCCTTTCGCTGGTGTCTGTACATGCAGCAAATCCTGCTGACCCTCAATTACCCCGAGGAGCTGATGGACTGCGCGGACGCCAAAATCATCGAATACAAGGGAACGCTCTTGTGGAGGGGGCTGCGCGTGCGTATGGGCATTCATATCGGATACCCAAGATGCGAGCAAGACCCGACCACTCAGCGCATGGACTACTATGGGCAGATGGTCAACAAAGCGGCTCGGATCTCCGGCCTCGCCCAAGGTGGGCAGATCGTGTTCTCGGAGGAGGTCCACGCGCAGGTCGCCGGCAAGCTGTCCGAACTTGGCGGCCCCGTCATCACAGACGGCGGCGAAGTGGCGCTGAAGGGCATCAAAAAGAAGGCTAAAGTGTTCTACGCCGTCCCGAAAGCCTTGCGACAGCGGAACCCGTTCAAAGCCAGCAGCGGGCAACAGCATGCGAACATCGACAAGCTCTTGGAAGCCCGGAAAGAGGAGCCGAAGGACGTGGCACCCACGGGAAGGGTCGCCATCGCGTTCACAGACATTCAAAACAGCACCGTGCTCTGGGAAAGGTGTGCGCAAATGCCGCAAGTCGTGCAGTTGCACCACAAGCTGATGCGGGAAGGCATCAAGAAGTTCAACGGATACGAGGTGAAGACCGAAGGCGACGCCTTCATGGTCGCATTCGCTTCGTCTGTCGATGGGGTTAACTGGTGCCTGTCCATGCAGGAACAGTTGTTGCACGCGGACTGGCCGGACGGCATTTTGAAGCTGCCCGACGCGCAAGAAGAAACGGATGCGGACGGTAAAATAATCTGGAAGGGCCCTAGAGTACGCATGGGCCTGCACGTAGGCCAGGCACCGGACCTCGGCTGCGAGAAGGACGAGTGTACGAAGCGGATGGACTATTACGGGAAGATGGTGAACAAGGCTGCTCGGGTGTCGGGTCTCGGGAAGGGAGGCGAGATCGTGATCTCCGACGAGTGCTATGAAGACATCCAAGGCGTGACGGATATCGAGCCGTACGAAACGGCGTTCATCGGTGAAAAGGCTTTAAAGGGCATCGACAAGCCCGTCGCGGTATACTCCTTGGTGCGCGAGGGGTATTCGGGGCGGAGAGCCAACTGGGAGAAGATGGACAAGGCAAAGTCACAACAGCAAGGCCCCGACGAGGAAACGATGATCCTGTACGAAAAGTATGAAGCCGAACTCCTGCGCCGCGAGGAAGAGCGGAAGACCGCGCCCCGCGGGGTGGTCACCCTGGTTTTCACAGACGTGCAGGGCTCGACTAAGTTGTGGGACACCGACCGAGTGGCCATGGCTGAGGCCGTCCGGTTGCACCACGACGTCATGCGCCGCATTATCAAACGTCTCGGTGGCTACGAGGTAAAAACAGAGGGCGACGCGTTCATGGTCGCTTTCCACAATCCAACATCTGCCGCGAAGTGGTGCACGGTTGTGCAGCGCGAGCTGCTGAACGTCGACTGGCCCGAAGACCTGCTGAAGCTGCCGTTATGTCGTCAGGTTACTGACGACGAGGGGAGAATCATCTGGAGGGGCCTTCGCGTGCGCATGGGCTTTCACATGGGCGAGGTCGATTCCATCGTGGACGAAACGACGCAGCGTGTCGACTACTACGGGCCAATGGTTAACGCCGCGGCTCGCATCGGCAATATCGGGATGGGAGGTATTCTTTTCGTCGTTTTCATGATCGCCGTAGATTTCTTTAGGCTCGCATCATTAAACTTCGCACCGGAGAATTAAATCCGAATCGTGGGTCAGACAAACAGACACCCAACCATGTCAGAGACAAACCGACACCCCTGGTTGGGTGTCTGTTTGTGTCACGGTGGGGTGTCTGGTTGTGTCACGGTGGGGTGTCTGTTTGTTGGGTGTGTGTTCGTCTGACATGGTTGGGTGTCTGTTTGTCTGACATGGTTGGGTGTGGGTTCGTCTGACATGGTCAGACAAACCGACACCCTACCATGTCAGACGAACCCACAGCCAACCATGTCAGACAAACAGACACCCAACCATGTCAGCTGAACACACACCCAACAAACAGACACCCAACCGTCACAAACAGACACCCAACCGTGTCACAAACAGACACCCAACCGTGTCACAAACAGACACCCAACCATGTCAGACGAACACCCACCCAACAAACAGACACCCAACCATGTCAGACAAACAGACACCCAACCATGTCAGACAAACAGACACCCTACCGTGTCAGACGAACCCACACCCAACCATGTCAGACGAACAAGCACCCAACAAACAGACACCCAACCGTGTCCTACCATGTCAGACGAACCATGTCAAACAAACAGACCCCCAACCATGTCAGACGAACACACACCCAACAAACACACACCCAACCATGTCAGACGAACACACACCCAACCACGCAGGTGAGATTTGCGCATCGTTCGAGGCGATCGAAGCGATAAACATGGCCGAGGCGGGGAGCCCCGTCGTGCTGTTTCTCGAGACGAAAGCGCTGAAGGGCATTTCGCAAGAGTTCGGCGTCTTCCGCATTGTGCCCATGGATTTGACGTCGCGGGACTTCACGAGGGAGAAGGAGCCCCCGTCGCGGCTGGACAGTACAGCAAGCGTGGCGGCGAAGAACCGGAAGTACTCGAGGCAGAGCATCGTGTCTGAAGTGTCAGCAGCAGACGACGACGACATAGACCACGCCAGAAGTAGCGGCAGAGGTAATCGGTCCCGGGTCTTCCGCGAAGAGTGGCTCTCCCTCAAAAAGGACACCAACCAGCTGCGAGACGACATCGCATCGCTCAAGAGTCGGTGCCGACTGTTGGAGAAGGCAGAGCAGGAGAAGGCGTTCGAGGTTTACCGTATCCACAAGCACCTCCGCATCTTCATGCAGCTTATCCGGAAATATGGCGACTGGTATACACTTTCCTGGGGAGACCCAAACGCAGACATCGCTTTCCAAACCAGGCGCACATGCACTCTATGCTCGTAATAACACTGAACATTCATAGACAGTACCGGGCTGTCCAGCCAAGTTTCACGAGAAACGAAGAGGTAAGGATATGCCACCCCCCTTTGTGGGTTGCGGTGATTGTTGTTCAGAGCCTGTGCTACCGAAGATATGCTCAGTGATATTTGGGAGAACAGTACGACTTTGAGCCAAAGCCAGTATTTTAGAAGAGTTCAACCACGCGACAGCGCAACGGATCGCACGAAGGGAGTGTTTTCGCAAACGGATCTGGTGCACGAATGGATCCGACAACACCGTCTGATCATGGCAACCGATTATCCCGGCGAGTCCCTCGTTGGAAGAAGGCGCGACGATAAGAAGACGAAGCCAAACGCCGAGATGAAGGCACAAAAAGAGCTTGCCATCGAAAGCCAGAAGGAGGAAGATTCACATGTCACGAGCTTGAATGATGTGTGGCAGATCGCGACGAGCAAGCTCAGCCGCTCGGTCGTCGGGCACCTCAGCAAGCACTTCTTCTACGTGCACACTAACTTGGTCCAGCCGCTCGTCAAAGCGCGGTTGAAGAGTGAACAAGGTCGTGCTCCCCTGCCTGAAGACATACTGCTGCAGACCTCAGCGTCTAGGAGAGAGTCTATCATGAGGTTTCCGACACGACCCAGAGAGAACTCGGCAAAGCCGCTGTTCGGCAGTGTTGGGAGGAACAGGAGGTCGCGGTCGTCGAAAGGAGGAGGTGAAAAACTGGGTCCTGAGACACGCGACCGCAGCAAGTCAGAGGACATGTCCTCCGAATACGCGCCAGACGACCCGGAAGACGAGGGTTCGAGTGCTGTTGGATCCAGCCTTCAAACCGTAGCGCAACCCCGCCGCAAAGCGAGGTCGCGCAGACTTGCCGTTACTTCTTGATGCAGGACACTATTGTGTTGTGCAGTCTATCGTCTCAGATATGAAGTTCAAACAATTGCTACCATCCTATTTGGCGTCGAAGTCAGGATGAATATTTCTCCGCAAATGTCGGAAGTGGTTTCCAATACCACATTTTCCGTGGTGCAGTGACTGCCATCTCTATCTAGCTCGCATTCAGAAAGTCCGGAAACAATCAACAGTAGACTAGCCTGGTCTTGGAACACAAAAACTGCGACGCTTTCTCGCCGAAACAAGCGCAAAGTCCCGCTCTGGCCGTTGCCGTTTGCTCTGCTGCGACCTCTCTGTCTCAAGCTTCGTTTTGTCGGCGATATGTCCTACTGTCAACTGTCAGCAAACGCTATTCTGACCAGGACCAACATCAGCTAAATTTGCTCAGAATTTTACGAATGATAGATTGCTGGATGGGTTGATCGATTGCTTGATTGATTGATTGCTTCACGGTGCAGTAGTAAAGGCTTTCACTAGTAAATTTACTAGTGGCTTTACTGGTGAAAATGGTTTACAAGTGCCGCTAGTGACAAGCATTTATTCAGCAAGTCAATTTTAGAGAATTTCGCTGGGGTTTTGGGGAGCGTCTGAGACCACCCCTCTTATTTGTTGTGCCTCAAATGACCAATCTTCCAAATGCCTCCGGAGTTGATCAAGAAGGTTGACATACGTCGCAGCGCTGCTCAAAACGAACAAGCCGTGTACGGCCCGTATCCAGCCGCCAGCGATGAGATCCAGTTCGAGCCGGGAAGGTGAGTGGCGATGTCGTGACCCTGGACGTGCCGGACAACATCGTATCGGCGAGCATCAAGCTGATGCAGGGTGACTTTTGGCACCTTGAGCATCTTTCAATGGGGTACCAGATGGCGGTGTTGGACCAGTCGGTGAAGTCAGACTGGATAGGCCACTCGTTCGTCCAGGGTAAGAGGTACGAAGACCATAAATCTGGCGGACCAACGGTACTTCAACTCTCTTATTCAGGCTCCTTTCAGTTTTTTCGTCACCTCTGTTCAACGAGTCTGTTGGCACAGATCCACACGAGAAAAACGTAAGAAGGGGACGCGGGGAGCGGGGTACAAGGTGCGGAATGGCACCTGATATGTCGGCACTCAGTCTGCTAAACACCAGCCTCAGCACTGGAAAGCGAATCGGCATGAACCGACCTCGAAAAAAAGGTCCAAGCGTGTCGCCGTTTTCGACACTTGACCTCATCGAACCGCCTGTTCAGTTCAAGCACGACCCGATGAAGACGCTGGGTGAGATGAGACTCCGACAGAGAGCGCATCTGAAGGCAGTCGAAGTCAATCGCAAGCAACGCGAGCAGCAGTCTTCTGCCGTCCAGCGGAGGAAGCGTCGCCTGCAGAGAGACACAAACGACGTTCGCGAATTGCTCTACGACTTCGAGAAGCATGCGGGACTCCTGAAAGACAGCCCTCAGCAACCCAAAGAAACACCTCGAATGTCCCCGACTACAGGTATCCACATCCTAGGCTGCTTCGATGCCACACAGGCGAACCTACTCAGCGCCCGCGTCTCACACAAAGCGCTGTACGAAATCCGGAGGCGGATAACAGAACGCGATATTGCGACTAATAGCAAACGAGGCTTTCGAACGATCCACGTGCGAAGCACGGCCAAAAAGTACTTTTCGGACGTCGACCCATACCTGCCTGCAGGGATCGTGTTCAGTGACGACGGGCTGGGCAAGGACTTGATGCATTTCTCGTCACTGAGCCGGACGAGACCTACCCCAACACCTCCGGCAACAAAAAACAACCCACTGGGGTCCTTGAGCACGCTCAGTATTGGGAAGCCCAAGCACTACACAGATCAGTGGGTGGCTCTCCTGCGCCCTCTAGACATGCATGCAGATGGCTATATTCTGCTGTCCTCAGTGCTCAACCTCGTCAACGCTTGCCTCGAACCCGAGCAGGAAGAGCTCACACAGCAGTGCTTCACAGCCTACATCGGGAACACCATTGGATACTACCAGCCTGATCTTACGTGCGTGGACCTTGTTCTTCTCGCCCAGCGCTTCAAGCACCTGCTGAAATGCCAAAACCAGCAACTGATGCAAGAGCTCGCTCTGTTACCGGCGGAGCAACCCGCTGGAGAAACAGCCCTGGAAGAGCTTAACCGAATTGCGGAGTTTGTGAAAGAAGAAGACGCCGGCAGCGCTTCTGAAAAGAGTGCGCTGAAGAAAGCCGTCCGCTCAGGCCTGCCCGTTGATTGGCCGCGTCTTCGCGAGTTTCTCCAAGCCGAGTGTCCGCTCTTGTTCAGTCTATCGACTGAGAAGTAGTTGCCCGGATTGAGTTGGATGGATTGGAATATACACAGCCAACCACTGCTTTATCTTCATGAAGTTGGCGCACGAGTTCATGACGTGCCGCACCTAGGTCCCTAGAGGCGAAACTGCAAGTCGCACACCAAAGCTGCTCTGCGTTCTGCTGACAAAACTGGGCTCTGGTTCAGAAGTGTCCAACATCTGCTTAGAAGGGATCCAGTGGTCTCTCAACACAGACCGAAATACTCGCTCACCCGTGGCGCCCGCTTTTTTGGAGCCAAGATTCGCGGCTGTTTCCCGCGCCTTTCCAGGCGATTGCAAAGCTTTTCTAAACGTTGCAGCCGATCGCTCATCCATCGAGTCTGTTGTCGTCCTGTGCCGCAGTTTGTGTTAGTTGTGCCGTGTGCGGTCAGCCTTGTTTCAGTAGTCCGGCATTGTTAGGTACTCGCGGGTCTTCTTCCCTTTTTCCTCACATTTTCGGCTACGACTTTAACCGTCTTACGATGAAGCGAAATGAAGAAGTCATGTATAGGGTGTAAGCGGACTTCAACGAAGAGAAAAGTCAAGCCACCAGACTACAGCCTCGGTTGGTTCTCGGCAATCCAAGAATTCTTCTTTTACCTTTGCTGCACTTCGTCGTAGCTCGTGACAGTTGTAGACTTGCCGGCTCCGCACTTTTGTGAGCGGCATGTCACAGCCAGGTGAGTTATTAGGTCGCGACCGTGAGAGAGGAAATACTCAGCTCTCATGATGAGCCATTCCTCGGGCTCCCATAACTGAAAAATCTGGGACGCTCCGAAACGTACAAAAGTACACAATACCAGGCCTCTCATCCCCCGGGGGGGTAGAAGCGGAATAAACGCGCGAAGCCGCGGTGGCAGCGTAGGGCATCAGCAAGCAATGCATCCCCCTCTGCAAGGGGAAGTTTACCCTGGCGTAAAGGTTGTTGATGCGAAGGGGCTCACGTACACTATCCGTGGGGAGAACTACAACATCCTCTCGATGCCAGCTCGGCAAATTAAACTCGAGCTCGTGCGATACACAGACCTGGCTCCCGAACAAATGGTCCTTTTCCACCGTGGGCGCGAGCTCATGGACCATGAGACTTGCGTCCAAGCCGACGTCAACCCGGCAACAGACAAGCTACAACTCCTGGGGAAACCACCCAATCAGCACCCAGCTACTTCCGAGCATTTCACAGAGGCCCTCAACTTTCAACGCGGCGTTTCCGAAGCTGTTTCGGCCCTAAATCCAGCCGCGAATCCGGCGGCAAGTGCCGACATGTTGACCGTCCACTACGCGTCGTCGGCTGTTGGTGCACCAAAGGAGTTCACGTTTAGTAACCACTCCCGGGCAGCTGGCGTGGCCGCATTGAAAATGTCGGCAATCAAGCGGGAGCTCGAGAAGCGCACGGGCATCCCTGCGGCCGAGATGGTCCTGTCGCAGGGCGCCTCCGACTTTTCCGGCGACGAAACGTGCCGGAACATTAACTTCTCCGTGCCTGTCACACTGTCCCACCGCTCACGCGCCGCGTATCCCGGCAAGCAGGCCACCCAGGGCCTGTCGGGGCAACTTTCGGCGCCGGTTCTAAACTCTCCGTTGTCTCAGCCAGGGTTGATTCTACAATTTGTGCGTGACCCGTTCACCGCCGTGTCCGACCGAGCGGAGCTAAAGCTCGATTCCGGAAACCACGACTTGCGCGGCATCCCTTCGAGAGCCCTCAAAAAGGCACTTCGTCGCAAAGTCGAGTGCCCACCAGAAGACCTGATCCTGCGGGGAGGTCCGAAAGGCATAATTATTCCAGACGACGTGTCGCTTCGACAAGTCGGCTTCGATACGCAGTTGGTCGTCACTCGGAGAGTAGACGAAGAGAAGCACAGGAGAGTCCGGGTGAAAAATGAATCGTGCGACCCCCCTGAGGAGTATGTCATCCACCCGAATTCAACCGAGGACCCCGTCATGCAAGAGCTGAGCTTGCAATCAGCCCGAGATGCCAGCAGTGCTCCGGTCATCGAGGTGAAACAAGCGCTCGAGCGTTTGACAGACATTCCCCCGGCCGAGCAGCAGCTGCGCATGTATTCTCCCTTCCACAACGCGACCGTCGACCTGAGGAATGATGCAACATGCCGAGATGTCGACCCGTACCTGCAGGAATACGTGCTGCAGCTCACCACTCGGCCCCCGAACGGCATCTCTTCCACGATATTCAACCGATCTGGCGGCGCGCCGATGCGTATCCAGCATAGCGCCTCTACAATACGTGAGCTGCGCGACCTCGTTGCTGGCCTCGTCGATGCCAAGCCGTCAGAGTTCTGCATCACTCGCCGTGACGGCACAGTCCTGCACGACAACGACCGCGTCGTCAACAACGGCGTGTTTAACTTAGAAAGATACAGACACGGCACGTCGTACGAGCAGGAATACCTGCGCCCGCGTCAGCGGAGGTCAACGTCGCAAACAGGGCAGGGCGCCGCGTTCCCCGCCGTATTTTCTCGCAGTTTGAAGGTACGGCGATACAGTCTCCCTGACGCGAGGACGCAACGCAAGTTCTTTCGCCTCGAAGCCCACGAGCCCGATGATCCGGTGCTGGGGTTCGGGTTCAGGGTCGGCGCGTGGCAAGGGCTGGACAGGGCTTCCGCTCTGAAGTCGTCACGGTATGGCCGCGCCTTGCAGCTCCAGCACCGCAGGCGGATCAAGACGTGCGGTCGGCGCCACCCGAGGCAGCCGACCATTGTGCAGGCACCAAGCTTCCAGCGCAGCTCGTCTTGCTTTGTACTGCCGACGGGCATGCCTGCTGCGACACTTTTCAAGTACCTGGGCTTCCGGACGCCGCTTGTTCTGTCACTGTCAAGCAGCTTGAGAAGGGCTTTGAGTCCGGAGGCCCGTGCGCAGCAGAGGAGTGCGAATCTTAGCCGCGGTACTCACAGCGGCTCCGCTCCGCGGTTTCGAGCGGGCAATCAGGTGCCCATGTCGAAATTGCGGGGACGAGCTTCTTCCGTCGCTTCGCGACGCAGCTTGTCACCGGACTGGGACAACCCGCATTCGCGGGGTAGTTCGCGGCCAAAGATACGCGAGTTCACACCGTTGCGATCACGCAGTGTCGAGTCTCGTCGAGGGTATCCGTCGCATGGCTGGTTCCCGGAGCAAAGCGAAGAAATGGACTGGAAGCAGCTGGCATCCACAATGCAGTCTACCGCGGAAGTGTCGCGCAAGCTGCGCCTCGGCGCGAGGGCGTCGATCAACCCGCCTTCGCCGATCAAAAACGTTGTCCGATTGCAAGGCAGCCGAGGCTCCGTGCTGCACACACCTCAAGCTCTTCGAGCTGCCTCGCTCCATAAATCCCTGTCGTCTGTGCAAGCATCGCCATGGAAATCCGCGCGCCAACCAGCGTCGGCGATTCAAGGCTCAGAAACACGCCATCCCGCTTTCGATCATCCGACTTCTTTGGTCGAACGTTTGACGCTCATCGAGGTATGGTTCATGAGTTCTTTCCTGCCGTAGTAGAACAGGGTGCAGTGAGGCTACCGGATACTTCCCGAAGAGATGGTCCCTGCACTTTAACTTGTCTCCTCTCCTCGGAATTTCTTGTCACCAGTTCAGGAGCAACTCATCTTGAAGGGGTTCCGCTCACCTATTCGTTACCTTACACTAACACAGAATATTGCAGATTCTCGGTCGAAGCGTCGTCAAACCTAGCCTCCTGCAGCCATCATGTACCAAGTTTGTGTCTTGCTCGCCTTGGCAGGTGTACTGTGTTGATCTCTAGAGTATCTGTGAACTATAAGTACTCCTTTACGCCTTTCATGCCCTTTTCGCTGCAACACTTCCTGCGTTCAGAAGGCGGCATTGCGTTGCCCAGATTTAGTGTCTCTTGGAGTACGCTGGGTAGAATTTTCACAGTCCTTCGTGTTTGGCTCGTTCCATCCTGAATGCTTCTGGAACTCATCTTTTGTTCGAGTTTTCCATCGACATCGTATAGGCCTTTGTGAACGAAAACATTTAGCGCAAACACAGGCCGAACGGGGCGGGGACAGGCCTCCTTTCGGCAAAATGGGGAAGACTCGCATGACAGCTGTGGACCTCCGGGCGGCATCTTCGGAGTTGAGTCAAAAACTTGTGGGGCAGCGCCTGTTGAACATCTACGACATTAACCCCAAGACATACCTGCTCAAATTCAGCAGCGACACAGATCAGAAGCAGTTTGTTGTCATCGAAGTCGGCAGTCGGCTGCACATGACAACGTTTGCCTTCGACAAGCCGCAAGTCCCTTCCGGTTTTACCCTCAAAGTGAGGAAGCACATCCGGCAGTGGCGTCTCGATTCGCTGCGACAGCTGGGTGTAGATCGTGTCGTCGAGTTCAATTTTGGAAGCGGTGAACATGTATGCCACTTTTTGACCTCACAAGTTCGCTTCGAATGCGAGGCCAACGCATTCGGTCATTAGTCCCCTACCCATGCCAATGTGCCAAGCCGATCTTTTTCTGAAATTTCAAGCCGATACCGTTTCTGTTCAACAATTTCCGCCCGCCATTGCAGGAATTGTGAGACCGGAAACTCTCCGGAGAGATCATCTCTGCACTCTGACTCTCTTGTTAGTTTCCATTCCATGTCTCTTATCACCCATTATTGGAACAAGTGCTTATGAGGGCTGTATGATCAGTCGCGGATACTGATATTCGGTTCAGAATTCCTACCAAAATCTCAGGCATATCGCCTCCTTGTCGAGTTCTATGCAAAAGGGAACATGATTCTTGCGGACAATGCGTATTCAATTATCGCGCTGGTGCGAACGCACAGTACAGAGGACGCCAGGTACGCAGTGCGGGCGGTGTACCCAACGCAAGACGTTCAACTCTTCCGGCCCATGACGAAGGCTCGCATGGAAGCCGCCTTCACCGACATGGACAATGCAGTCGGTAGTTTGAGTCTGAAGGCGGCCTTCACCAACAGCACCGAATACGGCCCGGCATTTGTAGAACACTGCATTTTGAAAGCAGGGCTCCGTCCAAACTTTAAGAAGAAGGGCGCAGCCGACGCTGGCAGGGAAGCGGCAGACGCGCTGCTCGAGGCTTTTCAGGAGCCTGATGCTTTCTTGAGGGACATCCCGAAACCGAAGGGGTACCTAATCCGAAAGATAAAAACCGACACCGAGACGAAGAAGCTGGAAGGAAAATCCGAGGCAGTGGACGATGGAGACAACCCTGCAACTGCCGATGGGGACAAATCTGCAACTGTCGATGGGGACAAACCTGCAACTGCCGATGGGGACAAACCTGCAACTGTCGATGGGGACAAGCCTGCAACTGTCGATGGGGGCAAGCCTGCAGCTGAAGAAGATACGACGGCAGCTACAGAAATGAGCCGTCGTCCGCCTGCCGAGGCATTCGAAGATTTTGCACCGGCTCTATTCCAGCAGCACGTGTCAGATTCGCTGCATGTTGAGGCCTTCGAGTCGTTCAACGTGGCGTGCGACTATTACTTCTCAGCCTTTGATCAACAGCTTATCCAACAACACAATGAGAAGTCAAAGAAGGCTGTAACGACGAAGTTGGAGAAGGCGATGGCGAATCACCGCAGGCGTGTCGAAGAACTGGAGAAAGAACAGACGACACACTTGTCCAAAGCGCAGCTCATCGAAGATAACATCGATGATGTGGACGCTGCTCTGAGCATTATTCGGTCCGCTATTGGCCGAGCAGTAGACTGGAAGGAGCTAGCCCGTGTCGTGAAGGAGCAAAAGCGCCTGGGCAACCCTGTCGCGTCCATGATCCACGATCTGAAACTTGACAAGAACAAGGTTTCCCTGTTGCTCACACACGCGGATGAGACAGACGACACACAAGAGGCACATGTCATCGATGTGGACTTGGCACTCTCCGCTTACGCCAACGCGCGCAGCTACTACGAGCAGAAGAAGAAGGTCCGCGAAAAACAATCAAAAACCGAAGCAGCAGAGGGCAAAGCCATGCAATCCGCGACACGGAAGGCAGCAAAAGAAGCCTCAAAGAAGGCTTTTGTTCCCAAGAAGGACCTCTCCGTCGTGCGAAAGGTGCTGTGGTTTGAGAAGTTCAATTGGTTCATCTCTTCCGAGAATTACCTCGTCATCGCCGGTCGGGATGCACAGCAGAATGAGATTCTGGTGCGCAGGTATCTGAAAAAAGGCGACATCTACGTGCACGCTGACATGCACGGCGCTGCGACGACCATCATAAAAAATCCGACGGCGGGCCCCGTTCCTTGCGATACGCTGTATCAAGCAGGCAACCTTGCTGTTTGCAGAAGCAGTGCGTGGGACAGCAACATTGTCATCAGTGCGTGGTGGGTCTTCCACCACCAGGTGTCGAAGACCGCACCCACGGGTGAATACATGCCAACCGGCGCGTTCATGATTCGAGGCAAAAAGAACTTTCTTCCCCCCACGAAGTTGCAGATGGGTGCTGGATTGCTGTGGCGAGTTCATGAGGTTTGTGCACTTTTTGAACTCTCTGCCCTGCCAGTTTTCTACCAGTGCTTCATCTTCGCGTTGAGCAAAAGGTCGAGACAACTTTCAATAGAGGACAGCCTGCGAAACAGGAAACGTCACCGCAAAAGATGTATTTGGCCGATTCCGATCGCAGATCTGGATGGATCCGGAAGATCCGGAGCAATCGACGATTACCTAGCACTTGTGCAAGGTTAACGCCCACCGCTTTCCCGAAAATATCGCAAGTTGACTGCTCACTTGACTCATGGTTGCCCTGAGGCGTCACGACGATCGTGACGAACATCACTGCCTGACCTCTCTACCTTTGATTTTTGCATCACGCGACAGCAACAAAAGCAGCAAACGGAGCCAGTATACAGTAGGAGGAGGATGTATTATTGTTCAAGATGTTGCAGGCACCGGCACTCTTTCAGCAATTAGGTTCAAACGGAATTCTCACAGGAAAACGTCGCAGCGCACGTTGGAGAACGCAAAGTGCTTCAAGCCCAAGACGATGCATGCTCGGATAAGGTTTGCTTTCTGATATTCTTGCAGCCCCCAGCCCTCTAAGTATGTGAAGCTGCTATACTAGTCTCGCATCACCTACCACACAGGCCATTTGTGTTATCCTTCCGTATTTTGTAGCCTCTCGGCAGTGTCCACTTGACCACATATTCCTACAGGAATCTCGAATGGAACCGTCCGTTGTGCCGCCTTCAATTTACGCATCGGAGGCGCCTAGCATCATCCGCTGCGACAAGAATTTGCTAGACAAGTACGGTTTGCGTAGCGCGACGTACACGGAGGTATGCGGATTCTGTGTTTTCCCCGTCCATGTCTTGGTTGAAACGGAGGGTTGCAAAAACATGTGCCAGCCAAGCGGCACAGCTCTCTTTCGTCGCGCTCGGATGTTTGTGACGAAACACACGCGCACGCATGGTCGCGTTGTGCCAATGGTGAGCGAAGTCGCATCTCAGTGCCTGCTGGAAGTTGTATTTCAAGGATCGTTTGCCACTCAACGAGTTGTTCTCACCCCAGGTTCAACACCCCAAGCCGTTAAGAGAATCAACAGAGCCACTATATCATCAAGGGCTCTGCAAGTTTACCCGAATCCCGCAGACTGAAAACGGAGTCGTTCTGCAGCCGCAGGAAGCCGAGCCTGACCCCGAGCCTAAGATAGAAGCCGACACAACGAAGAGGAACAGAGTCGCCAGTGCCAAAGAACGACGTACCATGAAAAAGAAGGGCAACGATGCCGTCACAGCGCCGAGTACGGCCGAGGAGGACGGGGCAGGTGAAAACCAGAGTGCACCACCCACCGAAGACGCACCCACCGAAGACGCACTCACCCAAGGCGCACCCACCGAAGACGCACTCACCCAAGGCGCACCCACCGAAGACGCACCCGACGCAGAATGCGCGGCGGAAACGCGCGAAGAGGTGAAGGACAAAGCCGCAGCGAAAGATACAGAGCCGAAAGCTGCTGCTGCGAAGAAGAAGAATACCGAGGTGCTGAGCGAAGCGCCGACTCGGAAAGCAAAAACCGACGGTCGCGATGCCAGTGCTGGATCTCCAGAGGAGCCTCCACCACCGACGATGCTCACGCGTGCGGAGAAGCGAAAACAGAAAAAAGTGGCAAAGTTCGACAAGACCACGGTATGCAATGTTATAGAAGCCACTGTTGCAAGCTGCTCTTGCACCTCACACCACAAGTTCACGTCCAGTGATTCTCATACCGCCGGTCTTGCACGCTCCTTTACTAAAAAAACGGTAGAAACATCTAGTAGCGCTGTGTCGTTCTTTTCGGCTGAACTAGTCGTTGTGTCCCGGTCGATGGTGACAGGTACCAATTGCACACCAGCAACCATAACAACACAGGCACTCAAGCAGGCAAAGAGCCCTCAGGCATCCGAAACGAAGAGCTCAGCGAAGGTTCAGTTTGACGACGATGCGGCTTTTAAAAAGGACGCGAAGCCGGCTCCTAACGAGGTTTGCAACTATCCGCTGTCCACGTGGTACAAATGTTTGCGACTTTCGCTTTCTGAAACTGATTCACCGCATAGCATCGTCCAGCGCTTCTCATCTAGCACGCGTCCCAATCCGTTTCAACAACACAGGAAAAACATGTAGAGATGGAGTTGGACCTTCTCGACCATCTCACCGGCCAACCATTCGAAGACGACCTGATATTGCACCCACTTCTGATGGTCGGTCCACTGGAAGCAATGGAAAACTTCAAATTCAAAGTCAACATCTTGCCGGGCAAATTGAAGAAGGGTACAGCGGCCACTTCCGTGAACAATCACTTCGCCAGTAACATTACGGCAACAGACCAAGAAAGACAATTTATCAAGGCATCGAATCCCGCTGTCGACTACATCAACTCTCTCCCGTCGAACCTTCGAATTGTCTCAGATGCTGATTTCATGACTGGAAAGTATGCATTTTTCAAGAGCATTCCCTACGACATGCTGGACGGATTGCGCAAGAAGAACAGTGTACTCCCCACGCCTTTGCCGAATGACTGCGTGAACTTCCCGCTATTGTTTATAGGAGCTAGGAGGACACTGCGATCCTCACCGGTGACCGTGCGAAAAGCGTCTCTCTGGCACGGAATCCTAAAAGTCGCACTGAAGTTCGATAGACTGTATACATTTGCACACAATGCCCAACACCACGCAGGAACAAAGGCAAGTTTTCAAAGGGAAAGAGTTAGTGCTCGATAAAGGCAAGTGCAAACGATGAAGCTGTGCTGATCACGAACCGTTTCTGCAAACGCCTTCGAGACGCCAAACCCTTGCCCGGTGGTGTCGAATCGAAGCATCTTGCGTGTTGTCGAAAGTTTGTTGTCTCTCAATCCAGTTCTAGCCCGCGCGCAGCATCATTTCAATCTGGCCGTTCGCCCAGCTGCCTTTCTGGTGTCTGATTGACCGTTAACCCCTAGCTTGCAGGTTCGAACACCTTCACAACCTCTCTAGTAACCTGTTTCTGCCTTTCGCCGTGCCTTTAGCCCGCAGACTAGTTTAGCTGTTGTTGCCCGCTTCGTGAAGTTCTCTTGCAGTGAATATCTTCATACGCTGTTTAATTAAGGAAACCGTGGGAGGGGGTCTGCAGTAAAAATGGCGCCCCGCATCATGCTCTTGGTGTGGATACCAGTAGCCACCCTGCTGCTCATCGTTTTTACATCCTATGCGTACGACGAAGACCAACCTGCCGCCGTCTGTGCTTGCGGTCACGGAACCAATACAGGAGGCAAAGACTGCATCTGTAAGTGCTTCGATGGTTGGTCCGGTGCTCGCTGCACAGTGAAAGAGATCAAAAACGTGCACACGCAGGCACAGCATATGAACTCGGCGGAAAACCTGCAGACCCCAGAGCCGCCTCCACCAGTGATTGTACGGTCTGGCATGACAGAGTCGGAGCGGGTTCTTCACGACCTCCCTTATCTGCAGTACACGGAGGAAGGCGAAGCTGCCTCTCAAAAGGCAAATGACGTGTGGAGGGCGCGGGTGGAAGCCGCTTACGGCGGCTCCACCGAGGAAATTGGAGGGCGTGAGGGTATTCACCTCTTCTTCACCACCGATTGTAGCAAGCACTCCCTGTGGCAAGCACTCACACTCGAGTACACGTGGGCCAAGGTACGCCAACCAGGTGCTCTGACAAGGATTGTCAGCGGCTGCTTCGGACAAACCGGTGTGCCATCAGCGAACACTGAATTGATGAAACGTTTTACATTGACCCATAAAAAGTTTTTCATCTTCTTTGGGCCCAAAGTGGGTGGTGCGACGGCGAATAGGAAGCACATAACTTGTGGGGCCACAGAGTCCGGGTGGTACGAAGGAGACTTGATCAAGGAGGAAGACAAAGCGAATGGTGTCGATGACTGCAAACACTTCTGCCGCGATACACCAAAATGCGTGTCCTACAACTATCGTCATCATGACAAAATGTGCCATTTGTTTAGCCAACGAACGGAAAGACACGACGTTGATGATCACAGCACGGGAACGTGTACCGGTGTCACAGAGGAGACGGCCGACAAGTACAAAATGCCGGATTACATTGCCGATTATTCGCCCATGAACCGGCCTACAACGGCGATGTACTGGTTTAATAATGCCAAGCCATTGGAACGCGTTTTGGGATTGCTAGACCCAGATATGGTGTTCACACGACCACTCATGTTCCACATCGAAGGGGACGGATTGATTGTTGAAAAAGGCCGCCCTGTCGGCCAGTACTACGACTACCTCGTGAGCCAAGACTGGCACAAACATTACAAAAAAATCTGCCCGGAGCCGATTTGCGGCCCCCTGGGCAACAAAAAGGACTTTGCGCCCGGGCCACCCCACTTGATGCACAGGCTTGATTGGGAAGAGTTGGCACCCTGGTGGGTGAGGTACACCGTCGGTGCGCGAAAGTGGTGGGGCCAATGGACGAGTGAGATGGCCGGCATGTCCATTGGCATGGCAAGACTCGGGCTGCGTTCCAGATTGTTCGACAATGGCATGTGGGACCGTGTCAGTGAAGCCGGGCGCGTCATGCGGGAGCTGAAGATTTATCATGGGGGGTTCGACACGCAAGACTCGCGCAAGCTGTGCGCGGAAGAAAATGAAAACTGCAAAGTACCCGACGACAGCAACTACATCGTTTTCTACGGTGCAGATGGGCAGTACCGGCAGAAACCAGCGAGGGGACAGACCATTCGCTGTCACCACAAGTCCAGTGACCTCGGTGCCGCATTTTTTGATGGGGAAGGTGATCCGGCCCCTGGAAAACGCAAGGAGTGCTTACTGGAGATGCAGGGTGGGGAAGTTCACCCCGCGGCTACTTCGCTAACCGGCGGACCTGCTACGAATTGGGTTTACTGCGCTGAGGAAAAAGCACGTTGTCTCGTGCCTCCTGGTGAGAAATTCTCTGTCCGTTACGGTTGGTCTCCAACAGAACAATATATAGAGAAAACTGACATCGCCGGCATGTCGGTCATCCACTGCCTAATTTCCCAGGGTGATCCCACCGCATTTGATGCTGATCCGGCTTCAGGTAAGCACAAGCAATGCTTCTACAAAAAGATGACCGGTAGCCTGCCGCCGCCCACCTTGACAGAGTACATTCCCCAGGACAAGTTGCCAAGCCTGTTTCACTACTGCTTCACCTTTGAAGTGCAGCAAAGGCTATGGGAGGAATCTTTCTGGAAGAGGGAGAAACTGCAGAAGAAGTGGGAGGTTGACAACCAACAGCCTCTTCTGCGGTATATTCACTGGTCGAAGTATCGTTCTCTTACAGACTGGCCAGGCAACGCGCGCGCCAAGACTTTGCTGGACTGCGACCAGCCGCTTCTTTTTGAGTTTCCTCCGCTGCCTGTCATGCTCGCAAACTACAGCCGGAGCAACGAAGACAAAGGGTGGGTCTTTCATATGGCCATCGTCCTCCCATCAATCAATGCGGCCGTTACAAATTACAAGCTCCACTATTGCAAAGACACGCCTATAAACTTGAAGCGGCAGGTCCGCACAGCGCACAACACTTGGTGGATTTCCGATTATGAAATTGTGATCGACCCGACTGCAGACAACGGCTACAAGTACATCATCGCGGGTTCTGAATGATCCTCCCTCGTGTGCTCTGGTCTCAACAGACCACCTTGCTGCGCAGGCAGCTGTCCGACCATTTATTGTCCTTGTCACATTTAGAAGTGCACCTTGCGCATGGCTGTTTTAGTGCCAGCAGCGAACGTATATAACAAGATCGGCAAAATCATTGCTCTTGAAAACATGCAATTGAAGCGGCAAGTGCGCCCACAAGTCTTTGAGATATAGAACTCAGGATACATGTCCATTTATCTGCTATCTGTTGTGCATCATCAGCAGAATGCTCGCGGTGCCTGTACGATAGGCGCCGCGAACATAGGAGATGCACTGAAAATTATCAGCTAGGCAGCGCCTCAGCAAAAGAAGAAACCGACATGTCCGGCCTTCGGAATGCTGTGATCAACCAGCTGAGAAGCTACAATGTATGCAACCCATCATCGCGCGTCTGTTTTAATCCGAGTGCCGAGTGGGGCGACTGAAGTTCGTGTTCACATCGAAAAGATTCGACTCATTAGCCTTGAACATTCGAGGACGACAATTAAAGACAACAATCAGGTTCCGGGAAGACGAATACAACCAGGGGAAGATTGGAGGTCTACCCGGAAACAGCAGTTCCGTGACTCAAGAGAACGCCGAAGACAAGAGCGGGCAGGGCAAAAACAGGAAGCACGAGTCGAAACTGTTGAAGACCCTGCTAAACCCTCCTGTGACACGGACAGGAAGCTCAATATCCCGCGCCTGCGATAGCAGAAACCCAGGCTGCATGCCAGGCTGAATGCAATTGGCTCATTGCATTCACACGTGCCAATGCCTCTCTCACTCAGGTGAGCACCCTTCCATAATATGTTTGCGGTTGGTTTCTGTCCCGTATTCTTCAGTTTCGTTCCCACGTTTCTGATGGCATTTCAACCGGTTTTGCGCGATGATGACTAAACGAAGGACGAGACCAGTTTCCATTCCACCTCAGCGAGCACAGTTGACTGGGAGTAGCCGAACAGGAAGTTTTATCGGTGAGGTGTGGATAGGCCGGATGTGCGCGAAAAAGATGCAAGCGCCTGCAAGAACAAAGCATTGGTGTGCCCAGTGGTGGGACGAAGCGGAGAGAGAAAATCCTACTTCTCCTCGTCCTCGGAGCTGTCAGGAAAAGAAGGCAGCTGACAAAGCGACCATCGCTGGAAACACAAAAAATCGACTCAGACCCTGTGCAGTAGTGAGGGCATGACTGAGAAAGACACGCTCTAGTCAGGAATGTATTGGCCGAACCTTATCCCTCCACTTAGTCATGTTGCCAACGACAACTTACGCCCATTTTGTTTGAAGCTGTAAAGCTGACAGTGCGATTGGTCAGAGTTTCGGTGCCTGCTCGCGTTCTCGCCACTATCCCAGGCTACCTGAGGCTGGGATGCATTTTTTCAGGGGACTCAAGCTCAGGGTCAACGGGGAAACCCTGTTCAGTCAGTCCACATGCAACTGGTGGCATTGTATGGAGAACGCCACGGAAAAGCTCATGCTTTTACGCCAAATCTCCAGTTCAAAGAAAACCAAAACCCAAAGAAATACTGCACAACAACCTAGTTGGTTGTCGGCAACACAAATATACGTCTAAAATACACGGCCCCTCAGGACTCAGCCTGATTTGCCGTCCGTTACTTTGTGTGAGCGGAAAACTTGGCAGGCACCTTGTCGGCTGCACTTCAGTTTCTTGCGCGTGACGAAGTGGTATTGCGCTCGTCAAATCATGACGGGCGCCGCGCCCAGCCTGGAAGCCAGAGTGCAGGCCGCGGTGAAGAAGCACATACCCCCTGCTGCTATGGCAAAGGTTTGGTGGGAGGAGCAGTTTCTTCCGCTTCATAATGGTAGCAAAGTAACTGATGTAAAGACTACACTTCAATACCCGTGTCGCATGGCTTATCACAGAGACGCGCTCAGCCGCCTGTTCTGTGTTGTCACCGAGTCGGGAATCACAATCGTGTGGACACGATGGGAAGCCTTTTGCCAGCAGTTCGAAGATTTTGTTAGACAGTATCAACCAACCTTGTATCTTCATCGCCAGCTGGAGACCGATACCATTCGACGGTTAACGTCGAAAACAGTGTTGTCCGGGGCGGCGACACCTTTGAGTGTGCCGTATCAGCATTCAAAGCAAGTTTACAAGCTGCAGCCTGACATGCTCCCGACAACATCGTTACCTCGGCTCTTGCTGCTCATCCTTGCAGCTGACACAGCGATACTCTTCAGGCATGTCGACCGAGAACAGCGTGCCAAAAAACGTCGCTTGAAGGAAACAGAAGTCATCATCGAAGAACATCGTGGCGTATGCAACCCGGCTCCCGCGTACGACGACTCTTTGCTGCCAATAAAGCAAGAGCCAGGCCTGACACAGATGAAAGCTGAAACCCCCGACGTCAAGCGGCGACGACTCAAAAATTAAGTTTTCTCTTCCAGTATCATCTTGCCTAGCCCCGTTGTCAGTCCTTGCAACCGAGCATTACTCGCTCGGGAACAGAGACGACCACGAATAGTGCCCAAGCAAGTATCTGTTGAAAGCTATCATCGAGAAGACTTGCTGAGTTCTGATGCCAAGCGCAGTTTTAGTTGACTATTTGAAGATCTCGTTGAAGTTTCGCTGAGTCGCACAAAAGTGGAGACGCTCATCAATTTCAAAGCGGTCTTGCACGAATAGCTAGTCAGCTATCGGCAACGCGTTGTAACTAGGCACCACTACACCACTCGCTCATTTTTTCTCAAGTGATTGTTGGCCTCTATCCTCTGTACTGCTTCCCGAGTAGCTGCAATGTTGCCAGTACAATGTTTGTCTTCTCTTTGTACGTTCAAACCACCACAGACATGCTGGCGATACATTCCGAACGACAACGTTCTGTACCTTCAATCCTGCCAACTGCAAAGAGTCGCTTTCGGACGCCGCTTGTCTTATTTTAGCCTTGGCGCGGCTGTCTACATCGTAGTTGCTATATGGTCAATACTTGGCTCCTCCGCTACACAAGTTGAGTACTGATAATTGTCAAGAGAGTAGGGGCTACATATATGATCTCATGTGAGACTCAAAGTAATGAATATGGCCGAAGGAAAGATGCGAATCGAAGGAGTTGACGCAAAGTCGCTTGCTGTATTGAGGTCTATCAACACCCCCACTGGTCAGCTGCTTGCTCTTCTCACAGCAGTTCTCTTTGCACTCGAGCATGTTGCAGACCTGAACACCGTTCCGTGGGAAACCGCGCGCAAAGCAATGTCCGATTCTCGCCGTTTCGTGAGGGAACTCGTCGTTGCTGGCACTCGCTCGCTGCAACCTGAAAGGCTGGCGCGGTTGCAAGCTTTCGACACGACAGGCTTAGCAGCAAGGCTACCTCTAGCTGCACAAGGACTCATAAAGTGGCTGCAACGAATAGTGCATCGAGATGGTGCACCTGTTCTGCACAGAGACGGATCCATGCCAGCTTCTCCTGCTCCCGACATGAAGGGGGCTGCGAATGTGCCTCGGTTGTCTCGGGCTGCGAACGTGCCTCGGTTGTCTTCAGTGTGTGTTGTCACGAGTGCGAACACTGATGGACTTTCTGAACTTCGAATGGACTCCAACACCATAACAATCCTGCAGAGGGCATCCGACCGGTTGCAGACATCGTGGAGGCCGCGACGCGATCTTCCCATTTTCACTTTCGACGGCTGTTTTTGGCTAGGAAAGCGAGGTTGCAGTTTTCCCGCAACGTCTAAAGCACACATCTTCGAATCAACTTTTAGTTGTCTGCTTGGCAAAACTATCAGAGGACAGCCTGCCTGTCTTTGCGTTGTTGGACCTGCCACGGTCGAATTATTGTACGGAAAAAGTGGTTTCATGGATGAGGTGCTGCAGCGGATGCTCCTCGAGGCCGCTGACACGGTAGATGTAGGGGTCACCGAGATTCATGGAAACGTGTCCTGCGATTTGCTGAGCAATTATGCCGATGCTGCCCCCGGGGCTCGCAGCTCGACATCCGCGGTAAAAGATGCAACAGAACTCCAGAAGTTGTTAAACAGTGTTCTGTGTGAAGGGCATCGTCTTGTTACGCTCAAGGCACCAGGTCGTGGCGACTTGCACGTCTTGGAGCTCGATTCCAGTGACAGTGTTGGTGTTTCTGCTTTACAGAAATGGTGCTCTACGACAAGGCAAGGAAGTGCACGTCTGGCAGTAGAGACATTGCAGCGTCTCGTGGCTGGTGTACACGCAAAGGAAGGTCACATTATGATGATGTGTGCTTTGACTTCAACAGCCAGTGATTGGGAAAGTATCACAGCCCTGCAGACATCACAGCTGTCACACGACCTCACCGCTCCGCAAGCTGTATGCCTTTGCATCCCACCTCGTCATGATAATGTAAAAGCAGGCCTCAAACTGCAGCGGTTGTCAGATCTCAGAACCTGTGCACAGATTTACCCCAAGTATGCGCGCCTAATGACGTACTGTTTTTTTTTTCTTCTTTTTGGTTCAGGGTTGTTCGTAGAACAGAGTCCGCAGTACAGCCAAACCCTACAGAAGGATGATGACCCGCTACAAACTGCCCGCACTGACATCTCGAAACTGAAGAAATCGGAGCTAGCGAAGTTCAGGGCAATTATGCCTTCTTTGGCAATACAGGCTGCTGTCAAGGCAGCTTTGTTGTGTTTGGGCAAAGCGATCCAGAACGACTGGGAAAGCGTTCGAAGCGCTCTCTGCGATCCAAACCTCCTTAGACAAATGAAGGAACATGGCAGCCAGATAGTGTTGCCGGAAGCCGCATGGCAAAGACTTCTCGTCTTACTCCAAGAATGCGCAGGGCTACCCATTGGCGCAGAAACGGATGCAAAAGAAACTCAAACGTGCGGTTGCCTGCTTGCACAGTGGGCTCTGGCTGTGCATGGAGCTGGACTCGTCACGTTCAAGAGGAGCGTGCGTGCTCTTGCCTGTGTCCCGTCGAGTACTGCAGGCACCCATCAACGAGCGTCTGCTGCTCCAGAGAAAATTACTGCGTGTGCGTCAACGGCATCAGCAGCCTCCACCAAGTCGCTCGAGACCTTCGCCCAGGCAAGACGGATGGCTAGCCTGCATAGAGCAAAACCAGCAACCCCCACCCTGAAGGTAAAAAAACCCCATTTTTCAGCACATACATGCTGGTCGGCGGATTATTCTTCTCTCTCGAGAGAGAAAAGTCTCGAACGTCAAACCATGACCTCTGAACACTCCCGCAAATTGAGATACACAGCATGGAAGTCATTTGTAAACGTCAGCCAGCGTGACATCTCGGAAGCTGAACTTCTGAGGGTCTCGTTTACAACACTGAAAAGGCTTCTCAGCCTGTACGGATTTGATGAAGACATTGTCAAGTGCAGCCGCATTGAACTTTTTTGGACCGAAGCGAATTGGACCAGACACGAACCCTTTCTGCCCAGTACTCTCTCTCCATACTCCAGGCCGGTCAACACGGTGGCATCCCCATAACAGAGAGCCGGCGTCGCACACTTATATAAGTTCTGCGGGGGCCATACCTGGTTGTTAGAAGTGAACGTTCTATCCGATTACGTTAATGCACGCTTCCGAGCTGGCAAACAACTCTCGTGCGGGAAAAGTGAAGAAACCTAAGAAGGGGTTGGGACAAAACTGCCTACAGTTTTGCGAGGCAAAAAGCTGAGTTCCACTACTGGATGTGCCACTCCCCGAGCTTTCCTGATTTTGATATCAATAAGCACCAAGTAGTAGTTCATAAAGGCGGTCTACGAAGCACCAAGCAGTAGTTCATAAAGGCGGTCTACGAAGAGTCTCGTGTCGGGACTGTTGGATAAGTGCGTTTCGGCCCAGTATCGGGTCTTTGGTTTCAACGTTCTTTCCGACAGGACCTACGGGTTACTTCTGGATTTTCAGTGACAGGCATACCTACTCTTGTTTCGACACGAAGCGTAAAAATGATAGACCGTAAACATGATGGATAGCCGCTGATATTAGCCGGAATTCATCATTTTAGGGTAGGCAGTATTCCTTCCGAGACCGTCATCTAGCCCACCTGTACCCCTTGTTTTCTTGGATGTGCAGATAGAATCCTGCGAAATAGACAAGGTTGCTCTCTCTATCTCTCTCTTTAACTTGCTGCTGTGGTCGACCATCTGACCAACTGTTTACAGAGCATTGTAACTTCAACATCCGAGATCCAGTGAAGGCATGTTGCTGAAGCCTGAACTCTACCTGTCAAAACCAAACCTCTGCGCAGGCCGATTCGATACAAAAAAGAAAAGCGGCTACACTCAGAAAACCAGGTTAACAACACAATGAAACTTTGGGTCGTACCGTTACTCTTTGCGCTAAGCAGGATCTGTTCAATTCAAGCGCAAACATGCGGGAACGGCGAGCGTATTGCTGAGAGTGCTTGCTGCTTGTGCGACGTGGGGTTCGCACCACCAGCATGCACTACGTGCTTGGACGGCTACATGATGGCCGTGGACCCGGCGACAAAGAAAGACCGATGTTACACGGGCGTGTCTGACTGTCACGATTTGCTCCCTGCACCTTGGGGATGTAGCGGACGGGGAACTTGCGTGCCGTGTGCACCAGCTGATGTTGATTGCTACCCTACCTGCGAATGCAGTCCAGGTTACAGCGGCGACAAGTGTGAGGGCACAGTTTCGGATTCTTGCTTTCCGGAATCGGTCCACATGTACACAGTCTACCCCCAGCAACCAGAGTCGGGAGAAGAGTTCACACTTCACTTATGGGGCTGCAGCATAGATGGATCATCAACATACCAAGTTCTGCCTGTTGATCTCCCGTGTGGAGCAGAGGTGGCCGACAACTGCCAGGTGAGCCCAGGAGACAAACTTGCGATCCAGCATTCCAATACAGCTCCCGAGGCTTCAACCTGCACGAGTTGCGGTGAGTGTTCTACAAATCCTGCGTGGGAGTTGCGCAGCGAGGGGGCTTCATGCAGCAATACAAGCAACGCGGTTTCCGCCGCGACTCTAGGCAGCTGCTTGTCAGTTTGTGAGTCAACTGCTGGTTGCGTAGCTGTCGACTACTTTTGCCGAGACTCCGCGTGCAACCTTCATAGCTCACTATGCACTACGGACGATCAGATGGACTCGAACACCTCCTCGATTTGGTTGCTTGCAATGTCATTGCCGGTTTTGCCGATTTACGAGTCACCCATTGGTTCGTGCAGCTCGTGCAATGCTGATGCGGCGGGCAGCGATGAGTGTGAAGGTGATGCTATGAAAAATAGTTGGCGACCAATCTCGAACACAAAAGCTTGCGAAGGTAGCTCTTCGGTAGCCCTGTTGGAGTCATTTCGTGGGAAAGCAAACTTGCAGGAGTGCATGATGCTCTGTGATACAAACATCGATTGTCACGCTGTTGACTGGTTTTGTCTCACCAAACGATGCGATCTGTACGACATGCCATGCAGCAATCCGACCGTCACACGGCACGGTGCCGCGTCTTTCATGAAAGAGAAGCTTTCAGGTAGTGCTGCTGTGGCAAGCTCGTGCTCGTCGAAAGATAACTCAGATGTCTGTTTCACTAGTCTGGTCTCGTTTGAGGCAGCGAAACAGGCTTGCACAGCGAAGGGCGATGGCTGGAGGCTCTGTTTTCTCGCAGAGCTTACAGCTGGTTCTTGCTGCGGTACAGGCTGCGACTATCATCAGGGAAGCGTTTGGATCCTCGACGATTACAAAAAGTCATCTGCGTATGCCTCTTTCGAAGTTATCATCATATTATTATCAGAATATCCTACCAAAACTGAGTTCACAGATTGAGATTTTAACAGTGCGACTGTCGCTGTGTCAGTCACTGTGTCAGCATGTATGCGTCACACAAAACAGCCACATTCCCACAGCAAAAACGCTTGCCCTGCGATGGCACAAGCACATGTTGCTTGCCCGTCCGGCCCTACAGTCAAACCTACTTGCCAGTCAGTACAGCGAGCCAAAAAGGTTGCTTGCTGCAGCGATGTTCCCCGTTGTTATGCAAGCAAAAATGTCGGAGGTCAGACTGAATGCTACGGCGAGTACGCAACTTACAATGAAGCTAGAGACACATGCGAAGCCGATGGGAAGCGCCTGTGCACTTCCGACGAAGTTGGACAAAAATTGTGCTGCGGTCTTGGGTGCGGTCTATCTATTGGAGAGATCTGGACAAACGACATCGGACAGATAGCATGCACAGATGATGAGCTTGAAGGTAAGTTCTCGAACCCTGCTGGCCAGTTCCATGGCTGTCAGCAATCGCTCGATGGTTCCAGTCTTCAAAGCCCAGAACAATGCAAAGAAGAAAATGTTGCAGAGGTCTGTTTTGTTGTCCTTTGTCTGTCAAACATTGGCGCTGACTCAGAACGGAGGCCATACATCACTGTTTGTTTGAAAGTATCCTCTCCTCGGCAACTGGGCGATGACATTTGTCAAATAGCCGATCTGTTTGTTAATCTCGCATGTTTTATTGTCGTTTAACACATACAGGGATCCATTCGGTGTTGTTCCGATACATCGCCAGCTCCACCGACTCCTATCCCACAACGAAGTAACCGGTGCAACAGCGATCGTGGCGAAGTCACTGGCACCTTAGTGAAGAATGGCGAAAGCGGATGCTTCACCATTGCATCACGAGAAACAGGTCAGTACTGGTCGCAGCAAGGAAGCTCTCTTCTGTTAACCTCTTCTGTAGCCAAGGTCTTAGAGGTGCGACTGGTTTCGCCGTTTGTGGGACTAGACGAGACCTGCAGTGTCAATCCCCGATACACACAAGAGTCACACCCGAATCATGACTTCGAGGAACCATGCTCCCTGAGGTCATCAGCTTGCTTGACATGTACCGCAGCAATAGAGTTGTGCTCTCGCCCTGGGTATGCATTTTCCTGTTTGTGGTCTCAGTACGGTGCCCCACAGGTATAACCGAAGGTTTGCACCAACTACATCATTTGCAGGTACTACGCGATCCTCTCAGGAGGTATACTTAAAGCAGAGAGGGCCCCATCTGATGTGTGTATGGCGTTCAAAGAAGCAGACTGCAAAATGGCGGCTTGCGCCTGGTCCAGCAGTAAGAAGACGTGTACAACAGCGGCGCTGGAGAGCTTCGCTGCTGCTGCCACGTTCAGAATATATTATGGTAAGGACTTCACAAACCATACGAGTTTTGAAAGTTTGTCTTCGCCTGAGCAAAACCTCATACCTTCCGCTTCGAACGTTGTGGCAAGGCTAACAACTACTGTTGAAGCTTCTTCGGGTGCGTGGCTTCTGACCGAGGTTGGCAGTTCCACCACGAGTCAGGAGGCAGCAATTCCGGGTTTGACCATCACCGGAGTGCCCAGCGGTGGGGATGCATTCAAAGTGTGTCAGAAAAAAGATGGTGAATGGGCCGAGCTTCAAACCCATGATGAGAATGGGTTTCGTCGACGATCGTTCACAGTTCTGGGTTCGGGACTCCGTAGTGCTGCGGCTGATGAGGAAGAAGACGTTTGCTGCAGTGACGGTCTTGTTTGGGGTGATGTGTGCATCCCATGGTGGGCCTTCCTACTAGTTGCACTGCTCGTCGCTGTCATCACGGCTGCTTTCAAGCGAAAGCTCTATTCTATGGAGGTGTGTTGTTTTCTTGGTATCCAGAAGGTAGGATAAACAGTCATTTTGACTAGGGTTTGCTGTAGCTAACTTTAATCGCTGCCCTTCTCAGACCTGACATGAAGCAACAACACCAACGCGGAAACGCAACCCGAAGGCAGCCAAGCAGACCTCCCAGGGCAGGGGGGAACCTGCGGCAGTGAAGTAAGGAAAAGCTCATCCGAGGGTTCCGATGAAACCCCTTGTCAATACCACCCAACGACTGCGACGCGCGTGCGAAATGTCGGACGCAAGCGTCTGTCGAGCATGTTGGCATGTTGTGTTTTAAAGGTGAGATGAGAGGCATCGGCTCACTCAGACCCCTTAAGAAGTGGTCAGAACATGGGCAAGTTTTAGCAAATGGTCCACAACAGCCGATGGTTTCTCGTGCGAAGACCACCGCACAAAACCACTATGCCCCGCAACAGATCAGTGAATTCGATCCAATTTAACCGCAAAACTGCGCTAGATTGTGGACCACAGTGCACTGCACACTACAACCAGATACAAAGGTCCCACACGTTTTTCGAGACTGGAGGTCCTATGAACATGCAATGTGAATAGCCTCTATTCGAGCCAACCCGGCTTTAATGTGTAATAAGCATTTATTCGGCAAGATAATTTCCGTTTATTTTGTCGAGGTGTCGCCTTTAGTCCCGAGGGAGGCCCGAGGGGGGGTTTGCAACCCCGAGCCACGAGCGGAGCGAGTGGCTCGGGGTTGCAAACCCCCCCGAGGGCCTCCCGAGGGACTAAAACCGACACCGAGGCAAAATTGGCGGAAATTATTGCCGAATAAATGATTTTATTGGGAAAACTAAATTCCCGAGGGTGGAAACAAAACATCGTTGCTTGGACGGCGTGAAATTTTGATAAGTCGCGGGGAGTTGATGTGGTGTTAGTTTGCAACGCGAGTGCTCGGCCGCTTGCACATGCACAGCAGGCGATCAGCAGATGAACTCAGACAGCTGGAATCCAGTGTGCTCAGGCAGACCCACAGATGTTCTTGCAACGAGACTCAAGCACACTGAATTGGTACAAGTTTTCTACGCACTTGGACCTGGAATTCAGCATGGGTGAGTTCGCTGGCGGTGAACTTCATCTGACACTTACTGGGCTGGAGCGTTCACGGGAGGGGTTTTCTTCACAGGCCTTTGAGCACCGAGGATGAGACACCAATGAATTCGGCTCAAAACGAGCTCAAAACACGCGATTTCACTCACCACAGGGAGAAAAAAAATTTTGCGAGGGGTCTCCCCTACAGATTTCTCTGTATAACCCCCACGCAAAAATAAACGTTTATTTTTTTCGCGATACAAAATAAATTTCGTTTATTTTTTTCACCTGAAAATGGCTGGCGGCACAAAATAAATGCTGCCACACGAAATAGATTCCAAAAATAAACTCGTTTATTTTTCCGGCCTGTGTAAACACAATGGAATCCTGCCAAAAATAAACGAAATTTATCGTCACGCTCCGCAAGCCATTTCCACCAGAGGGAATTTATTTTTCCCAATAAAAAGTGTATTGTTTTTGGACTGGATTATAGTGCAGAGCTAGCTTTTTCATCCCCTTCCGATATGCGTACTGGTGGCAGAGTGGTTGGGCGAAGGCTTGCGGGCATGGTGGCCCGGGTTCGGACCCCGCCCGTGACATTTTCCCGGTCGGGGATTGTTTTCGAGGTTTGTTGCGTTTCGGGGTCTACTGTGCCCGAAGTTTGCGTTTTTTGCGGAGTTTCTCAGTATCTGGGTCAACCCGTCGGCCCCGGGAGAGGGGGGGGACAGACGGGAAAAGGCTGCCCCAGGGGGGCGGCGGGGGGGGTCCGGGGGGGGCGGCCTACCCCGAGCGAGCGCCAAACTTTACCCGTGCCCGGCCCATTCCGCATGTGAATTAAATTTGAGCCAAACACATTGGAAGCCATGCTTGTGTAAAACCACCAATTTTCTTCAAAGTTTGATCTCACACCATTTCAAAGCAAAATCATCTCGCAAAATAAGTAATTATTGACCACCCACAGTTGGATGCTCGCCGGCATAACGAGAAGTACTCGAACTTTGAAATGGACGGCATGGAAGCTGTCGCACAGCAGAAGCCGGAAAATGTTGGAGATGATGTTTAACTTCGCAGCAATACAACATCAGTTCAAAGCTGTGGTTCTTGTTGTATTCTGTTGTATTCGTTTTGGTATGTGTCCGGCGTGTCGCACCAGCTCTTGACTCTCTTTGCTCAAGTGCCAGCTCAATTGCAATGCGACAAAGAATTGCCGTCGCGGAACTTTGATGGCTTCCGCGTGTCGTGTCTTGCAGACTCAGCCGGGTCTCTGTGTGTGTGGATGTCCTGGGCCTTTGAATAGCGCACAGTCGACTGCTTGTTGAAGCGCTTTCGTTTCTTACAAATTAGCCAACCTCTTCCCCTTCGCAAGCCTCGTCAAGGAAAACATGCCAAGAGCGGAGCTTCACGTGTTCGGCGATCCTGCAGAGCCGCTTGCCAACGAGCAGGGTGGTTACCAACTCGAGCAAAAAGATGAAGGCGTAGCATACCACCGGTTGTGGCTGTAGCTCCGAGCCAGAGCCTTGCATGACGCGGTTGCCCGGTTTGCTCTAACCCAGCCAGAGTCAGCTTTTTTACTTGCGTACACCCAGCAGGCACACAAAGAAAGACCGACCACAAGAAACAAAAATATGAAAATGCTGTCGTTAGCTGTTGTGGTCTTTGTGAGCATCTTGGCCACAGGAGTGGCAAAAGAGTATAGAGAGGAGGATCTGGAACACGGACAAGTCTACTATTTCAACACCGTTACTGGAGACAGCGCTTGGGAACGACCAGATGAAATGGGGCACGTCAGCACCGAAGAAGATCACGATGGTGCTACTTTCTGGGTTGTCGATGGTGAGTCCACGTGGGAAATACCTGCCGAATTGGATTGGCGTGAATCATACGACGAAACTGAGAAAAAGCCGTTTTACTACAACCCTCAAGAAGGCAGTTTCACCTGGGAGAAACCAGCTTGCTTAGGCTGGATCGTCGTCGATGCTTCTACAAACTCTGAACTGTAGCGCTGACAACGTTGAGACAGAAAAAAACGAATTTAACGTGACGATCTGCTTCGACCGCCTTTCACGCGTGCATTTTGTACAATCGAAACATCGGAAAACTCGTCGGAGAGAAGGTCACATCACTGTTCTTCGTGTCTGTCTCTTTTCCGTATGTGAGTGACCTTGTGGGCGCTGCACTGCTCCTCGTCTTTCCGTTTCTCCTGTTTTGCTTTTTCTTGCCAGCACACGCGAACGAAGCTTTACCCCTTGCATCTTGATGACGTGACCAAAACTCAGCCGAGAGGCGTGGAAACAGGAAATGGGGGGAGGTGGAGGTCCGAAGAATGCAAAATTCGAGTACGTGCGGCAAGTACCCAACTTCTTGACAAAGTTAAGAGAGCAGCAACAGTCAAGCACCGACGCAGAGGCCAGCAAACGCAAAAGTAGCGCTTTGGAAAGAGTGAAAGAGGAGGATGCTGAAGAGACTAAAATGAAGGCAGAAGCGTTGATGAACTACTTGGATGCGCATCCCGACGAGAGAGGATCTGAAGAAATCACACGCTATCTCGATGATGAACTAAAACAAGTAGTAAGTTCCAATGTCGATCCGAAGTTGAGCGAAACCCTCAACTCGCACAAATTTCATGCGTTGGAGACATTCGAGGATGAAGGTCCACCAGTTGGCTCGAAACGCAGCAGCTCCATGAGAGAAGCCAACAGTGACGTGAAGACCAAGAAGAAAAAATCGATCAAAGGCACCCGCAGTGGGGCTCTTTCATTCAATCCTGAGGAAGATTGAGGTTTCTGCAGGGAGCACAAGCAACGTTCACTTGTGTTCCACACAGATCATACTCGTCTCAGCAAGCGCTGCAAATGTTCCGTGTCTTCTCATTTCTCTTGCGCGTTTGTCCTTCAAGGGACCAAGCAGATGTGATGCGTGCACGTGAACTACCAGTGAATCCACCAAACTGCCGAACTCCGGCCATATGGCCCTCCCCAGACAGCGAGTGATCGTTTCGTAGACACTCCAACTCAAAAACACTCGAGTGTCTCGTGTCTCTCAAATCCGAAAAATCGAACACGCACTCTAAAAAGGGCGAGGGGGAGCTGGGAGAAAACAGAAAATGCCAGAAACGTACATGTTCTCACCCGCTGCCTATGGAAAGCTTTTGCTCCACGCTTTCAAGCATCCCTCTCAAGCCGTTTCGGGCCTGCTAGTTGGTAAAGTGGATGCGAAAGTCCTCTATGTACACGAAGCAGTGCCGCTGTTCCACACGTACTCGCAGTTGATGCCAATGCTCGAGGTTGCTTTGAAGCAAGTAAATGCCATTTTTGAAAAAGACGGCATGTTCGTCGTATGCATCTTCCTAACTCACCTTGAAGTATCCGTAGAAGTTCACGCGGAACTGGTGCTGGCCGTAAACCTCACTACATACATGTGACCCGCGACGGGGTGCGCGGTGAACAGGGGGGATTTTCATTACTTGGCCCCGTGCAATCTCCGTGACCCGTTAGGTAGGTTTTTGGACACCCTCCGAGATTCTCATCACCCGCGCTACCGTATTTTGTCCAATAATGGGGTTTTGAGGTTCCAGGTCCAGGGGGGGCCCCAGGGGGTCAGAAAATCCATTCCGAGGTCATTTTCTAACAGGATTTCGCTTTCTGGAGTCGGAGGGTCGTGTATTTCTTTTCATCCGGAGCCTTAAAACAACTCGCGCGCTTAATCTGGATACACAGGTTCCAACGACAGTCAACAGGTACCTGTAGACGCCTCCAAAACACATGTTCTTAGTCGCTACCCTGGCAGTGCCGCACCAGGATGTTTTGCGACCTAGCATGACAGATTAGACAAAAGGCGTGAAAAAACAAGCATATTGCAGCACTGACGGTTAACTGCGACCTTCAGTTGCCGCCCTCTGCCTGACACACTGGTTTTGTAATGCCCCGAACCCCAGGAAATCCAGACAAAAACTATCCGACTTTGCTGTTTCACCCACCGAAGCAGTGTACCTGCGGTCATCGAACAGAACGAGTTCTGGAATGACTGCATGAACCTTCTTCATTTACTACTCGAAGCGATTTACCCAATGTTTGTCTTCTTTTCCAAGGTCAAGCCGCTGTCACCAAGTGTTTGTATTGTTGTGTAATGCGAGACGTGTCTCGTACCGGACGTATCGCTCACCAGCTGGTCTCTCCTTGAGCCAGGTTTTGGATAGATGAATCGACGCGAGGTTTTCAGGACAAAGAAAGGGGTGAATCCGCCAAGGAAGACACCAAGGAGCTGGCATCAATGCGCCCCTACTTTCCGGGAATTTCGTGTACCTATCACGACAACACAGCTCGGCCTCTACAGCAGCTCTCAGCCCATTACCGATAAGGCGACAGCAACACCACATTCCGAGAAAATTGTGAAAAGGTATTGCATTTGGTCTTGTACATTCGTTTGTCTACCTGCTGGGTCAGAACTGTGATGACCGATGGAACCGATGCCATCAGTCTCTCGAAGCTTCCAAACCAGTCTAAAAACCTCGCACAGGATCGCAGACGGAAGTGCATCAACTTGCGCGGTGTTGGTTCAGCTTGTAAACTCGAGTTTTAAGCCTAGTTGTCGCGATATTGCCTTAAAGGTTTCTCTTTCTTGTGTGAACAATGCATTGTTGGTACCAAGACATTAGTAGTGGCAACGTACTACGTTGAAACTTACTAAATGCAGGTGACTTCCGCTCACTCAGTGTGTACAAACAAAAGAAAGTGATCCTACAATGTATATCGGGCCTGGGTACCCGGTCCATCACATTGCCGACAGCCACTTGTCAACCCTTTCTACAACAAATACCAGCGTCACCTTCCAGTTGCACATGCGCCAGTCTGAGCACCAGAGGCTAAACGTTTTCCAGCTATTTGTTTGAAGCGTAGACCCTGTTCTAACCTTCACACTCTGTTGCGGTGAGCAGGATGATAAACCAACTACCCCCCACAAACAGATTTACTCTGCCTCCGACATGACAAAGGCAGTTTCTGGAAGTATCAAACTGGGGTATCTTTATGACGGATTGACAACCGAAATAGCAGATAAAGAGTCAGTCAGTGAGCGGCTGTGCGAACTTCTGAAGCAGCAAAAAGTAGATCTTGTCGTCGACTTCGAGTCGCATCTTGACAACGTAAAGAATGATTACATGAATCCCGAGCTTTCCTTGCTGCTTTCCGAGGGGATAGTGCCGAGCAATTAGCACTAGTTCCTTTGCGCACATTCTGCAGACCCACCTAGCTCCAGCACAAAGGCTCACTTGAAGAACAATTGTTTTCTCGTCGCGCAGTTCGGGGCTTGCGCCCGAGAAAACTTCTCAACATGGCTTCTTCATTTGCCGTTTCTGACAAAGGTGACATATCCACCCACCACAATCAAGCACAAACTAGCACTGGCAGGAAACAAATCAACTTGACCATTTCATCATGGTGGAATCCGCAACGGTTCGCAATTTACGCGTTGTCGAATACTACTCAGGTATCGGAGGTGCCCGAGCAGGACTGGACAAGTGGTCAGGAAGGAAGAAAACTGTTTCCACGGAGGTTGTAGCCAGTTTCGACATGAATGAAGTTGTCAACTCGGTCTATCGCCTCAATTTCGGGGAGAAGCCGATTGCCAAAAGCATTGAACATCTTTCTGTTGCCGACATCAACCGGCACAAGGCCGATTTGTGGCTTCTCAGTCCGCCTTGTCAACCGTTTACCAAAGGCGGCGGGCGAAATGGAGGGGGCGATCATGACCCACGCTGCAACAGCTTCGCTCACCTGACAGACTTGTTGTTCTCTGAAGGTGTCACCAAGAAGCCGGAGTATCTTCTTGTGGAAAATGTACCAGCGTTTGGCGAGAGCTCAATGCTCAATCAGTTTGTTGCAAACCTGCAAAAACATGGTTACAATTGTGTGAAGATTATAGCTTCCCCAACTCAGCTAGGAATACCGTATCACCGTCCACGTTTTTATTTGTTGGCATCTGCTGCTGCCGACCGACCTCCGAAACCTGCTTTGGAGTCGTGTAGTGAAATTATACCTCTGCGTGTGTTCTTGGCATCACGGGCAGTGTGCTTAGATGCAGGGAATGCGGATCTCACCCTCAGAGTCGACAAGAATGTGTTTTTCAAGCACAAGGACTACCGATTCGACGTTGTCAACGAGAAGTCTCGCCATGTGGCATGCTTCACCAAAGGTTACGGACAGAATCACAGAGGATCTGGCAGTCTTTATGTTGAGAAAGCCTTATCAGATGCAGACCCAGAGCAAGAGCAAGAAGCGAAACCAGACGAGCCCGAAGCAAAGCGAATGAAAAGGAGCATCGACACCCCGCGGACTTGGCATGGAGAACAATGGGTGGCTGGTGGGGACATTTTGGCGATGAACCTCTGTCCACGCTTGTTTTCGACCGATGAGCTTCTTGCACTTCACGGTTATCCGAGAGGTTTCGTCCTGCCAAACACTCTATCTCTTAAGCAGAAATATCGGGCCATTGGCAATTCTCTCTCCTGTGATGTGCATGCAGCTCTATTTGACCTACTTCTTTACTGAGAAGCAAACGTTTGCCATGCTTCTCTCTTCGATGCAAGTTCGTTGGGCAAATCCGATTTCAGGCAGTGGGAGGGGTTTAAGAAAGACCCCTTTCAATGGCCGAAGTTTGCGCTGCATGCGGAGAAATCCCCAACGGCCCAGTCTGCAGTAAGGGTAAGAATGTTGGGTACTTGCACAAACTGGCGAAGCAACGAGGGCCCACGAAGGACAGACACAATTCGAAGGAACTTAAGATTTCGTCCGAAGAAGAAGGCGCCAAAACTGACTCATATTGTGCCGGGTTGCTGGCAGCAGGATTTTCAACTTTGCCTAGTACGTCAGATGCGAGTCCATCCTACATCAGTACTGCTGAATGCAATGCAATCCAGGGTCAGCTGCCTTGCAGGGAGTTTAGCAGTCATCGTTTTCAGACACGTGCTGAAACAGAAATACCGAAAAACACCGCAGCACCCGAGGTGAAGGAGAAGGTGTACTGTCGAGTGTACTATGGAGCTCATCTGCTTCACTTCAAGATGTCTCCCACATGCCCTTTTTTACAGCTTGCTGCTGATGTTTCACAGCATTTACTGTTCGAAGGAGAGTGGGAACTAGTCTGGAAACTGAGTTGTGAGCAAACAAGACTCATCCTTCCGAAGGAAACACCAGCAGAGTTGGGCATGCCTGCTGGTCGACAAAATGTGCACCACCTAGTTCTCAGGCCTCAGAAGGTAGTGGAGTCGGTTTCCATTCCAAGTGTCACAGCAACTCGAGGAGTGCCGATTCCGATCTCTCAGATTGTTAGCACTGATGAAAGCACCCCGGCACCAGAAGGCAACGAATGTCACTATCACTCGTCAAGAGACGATCCTTACCGGACATGGTGCGGCACAGACAGCAAGCACCAGCGGCTTGAGCTTCAACGACTTCAGAAACGTGAAGGCGAGCTTATACGAGAGGCTGCATGGGAACACGAGCGGGGGAAGCTTTTGTATCTGAAGTCCGACAGTCCACCCCAAGATGTACCGCCTCTGCATTTCCTCTCAAGCAACAGTTTTGCCAAACAAACAACGAATAACACTTGTGTTTTTCGCCAACCCGAGGTAAAAGGAAATGCGCACCCGTCCAGCAATTTACGATTGGTTGGTGAACTGTCACCAGAAGCCTTTGGGCTGGAACCTGATGAGTATGAGTGTTCATTGAAGTCATTGCGAGACATTTTCTCATGCTATTTGTCGTTTGGCCACGCGCTTCCTGTGTCTGAAACACAGCGATTGATTCATTTCATAATTGCTGCAAACGTCGGTATCGAGAATTCGATTACACTGCCAGCGCTTGATGATCTGATAACCCAGTTGCTTCCAACATCCGCACCGCTTCCATTTGAGGAGTTTACAGCTGTGCTTCATTCGATTGCAATGGTGTGCACAACAATTCCATATTATTTTCCCCTCGTCATATGCGAACATCACCTGAAACATCGAACCAAGGTCCCCAGCACCGTTACACCCAAGTGAGCAAAGCTTCGCTTCAGACTGGTTCATGTCAGGAACTTGACACTTACTCACCCACACACGCACACTACTACTCACAGGTGATGTTTTCCTCGGAATATTATCCTTTGCAGTGTCTCTTGTCTGCCTTTAGGGCAGCAGATCGGTAGCTTTCGCATGGCATGGCCTTATGGGTTACCTGCTACAGTTTTTGTTCACTTCGCTAGCTTCTGTGAACTTGCTTGCTTGCATTCTTCTCAGGAATCAGAAGTACACAAAATAACGGCTCCGTTCTGTCATTTCTGTCTCTGCAGCAACAGATCCCGCCTTGAAGTAGATGTATTCTTTCCTAGAAAGTAATCCATTCCATGACTTTCCAACTTTCAGTTCACCTAGCAGGACGGGCTCTACAGGAGGTGATCCATACAGGACTTGCCATGAGATAGTGCATGCTATTCCATGTGTTCGCTAGGTGCAGCAATTTTCTGTTTCACTCCAGTTCAGAAGAGAGTCGTCTTGAGATTTACACAGCACGAAGGTGCTTTTAAAGTTTAAAATGCTCAGACAGGGTGTGGTGGGATTTCGGTTTAAGGTTCGGTTCACGTATGCGGAGGAAAAATCGCAATGTGGTTGCTCGTACAAGTGATGGTTGTTGCTGCGATCCCGTTTGCTGATGTTTTGCTGACAGAAAGAGCCGACCCTCCACCAGATGTTTTGTGGATAAACTTAGCCCGCCGCTCAGATAGAGCACACAAGATGTTGACTACGATACTGCCCGCTTTCACAAACAGTCACATTCAACGTGTTCTCGGAGTTGATGGAAACCAGCTGAGCCAGCAGCAGTGTAAGGCTGCTGTTCACGATTCAGATAAACTTGGTGACACTCCCACGATCACACACAACGAGATGGGGAAACTCTTGGTTTTTCACGACAGCATGACAAAAGGGGTAGTGGGCTGTGCCCTGTCTCATCGGAAAACATGGCGAATTGTTGTCGCATCGGGCATTTCGAACCCGGTGATCATTCTTGAAGACGATCTAACATGGGTGCATCCCCATGTGGTCGAAAGGTTTCAAACTGTTCTCAGCTCCCTACCACCAACCTGGGACCTTGTGTACCTGGCATACCATGGGGGCTATCACACCAATCAGAGCCTTCCGAATATCTCGGTGTACCCTACAAACCAAACATGGTTTGCAGGTTTGTTCATGTATGCTCTGCATGGGCAGACCGCTGCACGTCGACTCCTGCAACTCTGGCCTCTCACTCACCAGCTTGACAAACACCTTGCATTTGCCTGCCAATTGGCACTGAATTGTTTCAGGTTACCCCAAGACCAGGTACTTGCCACAGCACAGCTGTCTGAAGAATCTTTGGATTCGGACGTGCAAAAGTTCCATTTGCACCGTGTTCCTTAGTGCTCTTACAGATGCTCCTCTCCTGAAGTGTACCACTTTTCTGCCAACACTTCGGCCTTTCGAGTCTTTGCAGGCTGGTCGGCTCCAAGCATAGCACCTCCACTTCCTCAGTGTTCTTTGCTGAAGGTTTTGTCCCTGAGCACACCCACAAACCCGACTGGACATCACCGTTTCTTCGGTCAGCTTCTAATATTCACAGAAAGCAAAACACAGGTTCCTCCCCACAACTGACTGACTGACAAATGAATGTCAGAAAAACTTTCAAAGATGCAAAGCGGGTTATGATCAAAGTCGGCAGCAATGTACTGACCAACGAAGATGGTCGGTTGTCCATCGGCAGAATTGGTCACATCGTTGAGCAGATTGCACGCCTTGTGTCACAGGAGGGAAAAGAAGTGGTCCTTGTGAGCAGTGGTGCTGTTGCTGTTGGGAGACGGCGTTTGGATTTCCAGAGAAGATTGTCCCGCAGTTTCTTGCAGGTGGACAAGTTGGAGCCAATCACTCAGCGAGCTGCTGCATCTGCAGGTCAGGCGGCATTTATGGCGTTGTACGAACAGATGTTCGCACAATTTGATATGATGGTTGGCAATGTCCTACTCACACATGCTGACTTGAGCTCAGCTTCGCACATCAAAACATTTTCGAATACCATTGATGAGTTGCTGAAGTGCAGCATCATTCCAGTCCTCAACGAGAACGATGTCACCAACCAGAAGCTCGACAACGCACCAATGTGGTTTCAGGACAATGACTCATTGTCTGCGAAGCTGGCCACAGAGTTTCGAGCTCAGCTCTTGCTGCTGCTTACTGACATAGACGGTGTCTACACAGCGCCTCCAGGAGAAAAAGGCGGCCATCTTCTTGATTACCACTCGCCTGCAATTGACACCATTCGCTTTGGAGAAAAAAGCAGCCGAGGTCGAGGAGGAATGGAATCTAAAATCCGTGCCGCTCAGCTTGCCAGCCAGCGGGGTGTAGATGTCGTTGTAGCATCTGGATTTGAGAGGAACATGATCGAGCGCCTTTTCAATGGTGAAGTTCTTGGGACTGTGTTCACAGAAAAATGGGAGATGCAAGCTCTGACACCTCGACAGACAGCCGTGAAGGCAAAGAATTGCATCGTGCCCCTGAGCAAAATTGTTGGTGATACCCGCACCAAAGTTTTAAACAAAGTTGCAGCCGCTCTGCGGGAAAACCGTAACATCTCTGCCATTCTCACTGCAAATGAAGTCGATCTGAAATCTGCTGCGACTGATGAACAGGCTGCCAAGCTCCGTCTCTCGGTCGAAAAGGTTGAAGCCCTTGCCGATGGCTGTGAAATGCTTGCTGGTCAAAATGACCCGATTGGAAATGTTATTGAACGACGCCTCATCGCGGATGGCTTGATTCTTGAGCGCAAGACATCATCTGTTGGTGTGATTCTGGCAGTTTGCGAGGCACCCGAAGTTTTTCCGCAAATCGTTGCTCTTGCTCTGAGAACTGGCAATGCACTCATCTTCTACGACAGTATGTCTTTCAAACTGCAGTTTTCCGAGTTTAGACTCTGTAGCGGTTCGGTAAATGCGAAATTACCATATTTTGCTCTCTAGCAAGCTATCCCGCTTCTCTAAGCCGCGGGCCCACATTGGGCATCCCCCTATCTAGGACATTTCTGTACGTTTTATTGATACTATTGGGGTGGTTTTGCCAAGCGGACTTGGGTGGATCTTTTCGCCTGACCGCAGTTGTGTGGCCCTTGACTTGACAGCACTTGACATTCCTGACCTCACGTGGGGGTTTCTCGCCTGGCCTACAGGTGCAGGGTTCGGATCCCGCCGAGCGGGGGTATTCTGAACATCGGCAAGCCAATTCTTTCGCGACCGTTTTGTGCCAGTCAGCCTGTGTACAATTTAGGTGGGACTTGATGCTCCATCGAAGCTCACCCCACGCCTCATCCTGTACGGGGATGTACGTCCTAAAGTCCTCGAATAGGTTCCGCACTGATGGCGCAAGACCAGGCGACCAAGAGAAGAAGGACGCGACCCAGAGACCCGGGCTAAGTAGCCTGGAACTAGTGTGATAGACCTTTCTTCGGAGGGGCTCACGCACTCAAAGATCGACTTACACGCACTGATAGCGCAGACGGGGGAGTAGTGTCGTGTTGAGGGTGTTGAGCACATATCCATTCCAGCACGTTCTTGCAACACCCCCCTGAGCTTGCCGTCTCACACGGGCGCCGTGTGCTCTTTCGTCTACAGCCACCGAACGCTCAGGGCAAATTGATGCAACCAAATTCATTCACACAGTTGGAGGCTACGGACGCCACACGTTTGAAGCTTTGTTCGATGTTGTAGCAGGTGCTCTTGGGGCTGATTGGCCAGGTGATGCGGTGTGTACTAACAACACTTCGCACAGGAAGGAAGACAAAACCATACCCGATGCTTTTTCTCTCTCACGAAGGTAAGAATTGACGAGCCACGGTGTTCATTGGGGACGTGGCTACACACAGCTGTCCGCACTGGCTTCCTGAGGAGGCCGGTGAACAGTGAACAAGTGCAGTAACTACAACAAGAAGTCGGTGAACAGTGAACAAACTGGCTGGTTCCTGGAATGCCTTACCTGCACCCACTGTAACCCACCCACCAAGCAACTCCACTCTCACACAACAGATCCAACTTGTTGGTGACGAGGTTGATCTGACAAGGCTGGTTTCTCAAAAAGAACATTTGATCGACGTCATTGTGCCCCGTGGGTATGCTCTTTTTACAACAGAAGGCTGAGACAGGCCTGCTACTGCGGTCTTTGTTGGCTTACTTGAGACTTCAACGAAAATGGCATCAGTCCCAGAAGGGCTGCCCGCAAACCCGGCCAGTTCCACCGCTTATTGAGACTATAGGTGGGCTTCAACATCTGGAAAATGGCATCAGGCCCAGAAGGGCTGCCCGCAAACCCGGCCAGTTCCACCGCTTATTGAGACTATAGGTGGGCTTCAACATCTGGAAAATGGCATCAGGCCCAGAAGGGCTGCCCGCAAACCCGGCCAGTTCCACCTCTTATTGATGAGTCTATTCCAGTTCTGTTCCATCTGTTTGCGGCTCAGGCTTCTTAGCACACACAAACTCACAGCGCACCATCCCTGGCAAGTAAACTCCAGAACATGACGAACATCCCTGTCCTTGGAACTTCTGAAGCAGTGTGCCATGTGTATGTTGATACAAAAGCCGAGCTTGACAAGGCCATTGGGGTAGTCCTGGATTCGAAGCTTTTCCGTGGTGGGCCAGGATGTCATGCACACAGCCCAAGCACTGTGTCATACAACACACTGGATACACTTCTCATCCATCAAGATCTTGCTCATGATGGTAGACTGCTCGAGATTGTACGTGCTATGACAGATGCAAAAATCAAGCTATTTGGTGGCCCACGTGCGTCGTCACACCTGGGTCTTGCACCACCCTCAGAGGCTGCCACCTCCGGTGATGGAGAACATGCTACCATCGAAATCGTGTCTGACGTCACTGAAGCTACTGACCACATCAACAAGACGGGCTCAGGTATTGCTGACAGTATTGTTACAGAGGACACCGCAGCAGCAGATGTGTTCTTGTCGAATGTTGACTCTGCAGTTGTGTTGAAGAATGCATCTACACGGTTTGCTGATGGGTACAGGTTGGGCATGGGTGCCGAAACAGGTGTTACCACAAAGCGTTTGTATGCTCGTGGTCCTGTGGGCATCAAGGGTCTGCTGACGTCTCGTTATGTATGTATCTTTCGTTACAATGAGTCCATAGGGTTAAAAACCTGGGGGTTAAACTGTTAGACTTCTTCACTTTGAGCACCCTGCTGTGAGTAGCAGTGCACATGAAGGTTGGCTGCTTTGCTATTTGAAGGTGTCTCCTGTTTCTCTAGCCACTTAAAGTGCCGGCAGCAGCAATCACTTGTAGAGACCGGTGTATCTGTGCATGCTTGGAGTCGAAAGAACGGGACAGCCTTAAAAAATTGCCTTGGAGACAATATCAAACTCTTGCATAGATACTTATGGCGATCAAATACCAGCCACTGTTAAACAGATGTAGAAGCTAACCTTTCATTTGATCTGCAACCCTCAAACACACTACTGCAGGTTGTTACCTCAGACTCATGCCACACGGCGCAACAAGAGCAGGAGAACAAGTGGCGATATGTGCACAGCAATCTTCCAGAACCTGTAGACAAGCTACAAATTGAAAAGCCAGAAAAGGTTGAAAAGGAACCCAAAGGCAAGAAGGACACCCCCAAAGCAGCTTCTGCGTGATGAAAAGTGTTTCTTCACACATGAGTGAATGACTCATGTATCAGCACTTTGCGATTTTTAATCATGTATTGGCGTACTGGTTTTGCTGTCCCCCTTCTGAGGCTGAATCATGACCATACAATTTGTTTTAAAACCCTTCATCGCTTCAGGGGCATTGCACCGCACTTCTGCTATCCAACTCTGCTCCTGCAGAGCCAGTGCATCGCTAATCTGTTCCTCGCCTTCATTTTTTCCTGATAGCTTTTTTCAGGTCCCTCTTTTCCTTTTCTCGGCTCGAACAGCGTATTTCTCAAACAGGAAGGATTATCCGCACCAATTTCCGTTTGCTGGGTACACGATTGCAGATTCTGACGCAGGTTTACTGCAACTTGACTTTTCTCTTCTTGCATTTTTGTTGCAGTAGCAGGTTTGCTGCATAGAGTCTTGCAGTGTCATGATGCCACTCACTCGTCTGACAGTGGTCCCGGTAAAGGGAGACTCTGCTCAACATGTCAAAGCGCTCCGCAGATATGAGCACTAACCAAAATAAGCGGGGTAATAATGGGCATCAGAGAGGAACAGACAACCAACCCGCCTGTCCACATCCCCTTTCTGTTCATCTAGGAGAAACCAGCTGGTGTGCATAAGAAAGGGCCAAACTTGCGAGCGAAAATGAACGGCGACAACAGGTACGACTTTATTCATGCACACAAACACAGCAACCCGGGAGGGGGAAGCGAGGGGCAAGTTACCAAGCTACAATGCTGTCTGTGCTGCTGCTGCACGGAATTGGCTCACTTGCAGCTTGCCCAAGTGGGTTGGTAGAAGTCGGGCAGGTGTCAAATGGTGTTGTGTGTGAAGATCTGATAAACCTAAATGGAAGTTTGCAAATTGTAGGAGGCCCGAACGACGGCCTCGTGCTACCAAAGCGAGTGTATGCCCAGAATATGCAACCGACTTATGGTGGGCTGAACAAAACAGATGTGTTCACCTCACCATCCGATATTCTTGGCAAGAAGCTTCTCGAAAACGGTGACCCCAGCTTTGAAGAGGTTTTGAATGCCTTCTTACCAATAGAAATCGGGTTTGGTTCAGGCAACGGATATGGTGGACAGCATACTTTCGTGTCATCGCGTCAGACTACCCTCCAGGCAGTATTCGACCACATGGGTGATGTGGGACTATGGGCAGGGTACCCCAGGCCTCCCACTGTCATCGGTGCAGTTGCTCCTGGGGAGTGGAATCCAGCGACAATGAAGGTATCAGAAGGCTTGATCGGCGGCTCTCTTCTTGTTGTACATTTTGTGTATGTCTGCAATGCCAGTCTTCGCTGGGAGATGACAGCGGTAGCGGTAGACGATAACAAAGGCAACCACGAGCAGCAAGTCTTCTTCCGATTCGCCCGCATTTTGAATGGGCAGATGTCGAAGCAGATCATCTATGACACCTATGAATACAACCCAGCAATCGTCCAGCCCACGACAACCGAATTCTACGAGGCGATACTTGCGCACTACAACTACTGGACAGAGACCTGGAAGACAGAGGGTAGAATGGGCCTAACCATTCCCGAACCTGTTCTGCACGACCAAGCTGTTCACTCTCTGATTCGCGACATGGTAACGAGAGCAGAGGTCGTTTGGCCTAAGTACGGGGTATGCAGTAACTACGAAACACACAAGCTAGGTAAACACTGCCATCTTGAGCGCAACACAAGCCGTAGTCTGTGGCACCATAACACCAAACAATGCCTAGCACGTACGCTTGGTTCACCATGGCAGTCTACCTGACGGTTACTGGTCCACTTGTTAGTCCAGATCGAATGTCTCCAAGGCGCAGACCAACGTCTCATCAAGATCAAGGGGTAGGGCCTCCACTGAGTGAAGCGCCGAACGGGTTTCACGGCACATTTACAGCACTCAGAGCATTCAAACTTTACTCCTGTGAACTCACGGAAGAAAGATGCCACACCCATTCCACCACTAGGGGCAGCAACCAGGATTCGCATCGCCCAGCGGGTCTTGGTAGGTGAGTTGCGACACCTCCCCACAAGCGAGCAAACCCAGCCGTTTGAAATCAACCGGTCGGTAGCCCGCCCAAGTGCTACATGACTACACAGACTAAACGCCGAGAAAACCCGTGCCAGGTCGGCGCCACCACCCTGTTATCCCAACAGGGTGAAATCCAAGAGCACGACTGATGATGCCTGGTATTGGATTAGTCTCGTGTACCGGGCGAAACTAAGGCGGCGGGTCTGTCGCTATGGCAAACATACTGGTAGGTGAGCAGTGACACCGCCCCAGATCCTTTCTCGTGTGCATTTCGTCCGGAATCTCGGAATTTCAGGTGGCACAGTACAATAAAGCGCTGCCGAAACGCATAAAGTGGTGAAAATACCGTACAATGAAGCAGTGGAATGGTGCAGTAGGCATGACAATGAAGTGGCTATGCGCAGTAATGCATGAAGTGATGAAGCGGCGAGCAGTGAGTGCCCGATGAAGTGAAAAAAAAGAAAAGGCGCTGTTGAGCATACAGAAAACACAATAATAAACGGGTGTAATTACCTTATATCTGAGCCAATTCACCTACCCCCTGATCGAGTGTAATCGTTTGGATTAGAATGCAAAGAATCTGTGGCGATAATCTGCATCGCCGACGGCGCGGTTATCTCTTCGCGTAATCGAGTGTAAAGGAGTGTAATCGAGCGTAATCGTTTGGATTAGAATGCAAAGAATCTGTGGCGATAATCTGCATCGCGTAATAGAGTGTAGTAGAGTGTAGTAGAGCGTTGTAGAGTGTGATCGAGATTGACACTAGTATTTTGGGTTCGACCACTGGTGGACCCCTGACTGGCCCATGGGCGACCATGTTGACCACTGTCTGGCCCAAGACGTGCCAAGCATAAGCATACGAGGGACGGAAACCGCAGGCAAGTGGGCGATGTGCATATGAAACCGGAAGCTCTCGAGATGAAGATGTTCTAAATCATGGCAGCGAGCACGGGGACTGCAGGCGGGTTGGTGGCGAAAAGGGACAGAAAGATCTTCGAGCGACTGTGAGCAGCCTAGCAAGACGGGATGATGAATGATGAAGAAGCGCTAAGTGATCGCAAAGGTCCTTGTCTGGCGACCGACCTTCCTTGAAAGGAAGGTCGGTAGCCAGACATTTTTGGACGGCTTTGTCAGCAAGGTGCAGGCGATGCACGGGCTCCATGATGACCTCGTCAACGGCCCCACAGGCGTACACTCACTAGCCGTCGTGAAGAGGCCTCTGTCTGTAACCACCTTTTTCATCCTTGGGAGCAGTGCATCGCCAGGGAGATCGAACCCCAAGGCAAGGAGCGACTCTTGCAGCTTCTGAAAGTAATCCAGCACGTACTGGAGATACTTGGTTGTCGTTGCTGGATCCTTCTGCCGCACAAGTGCTGCAAACACAAGCCGCATCCTCCATCTCTGCTCCATCGTGTCCAGGTACGAGAACGTCAGGCAGAGGATATCTTTGCTCCCCGGAAGCTCTCCTGCATCCCCGGCAATGACGAAGTCACCACCCCCAAGCCGGAGCAGAAACTCCATGTCACCGAGGACAAGGTGCCTACCGAGCGCTCGGCGAACACCCTATCGCCTGGAACTGGCCCGCACCGAATGCCTAAAGGCTCAAGTACTAACTGCGCTAAATTTAATATATGCGAGCTATTGCGAGATAGTGTGGTACTCATTTGCATGCAAATGACTCCCCACTGACGCAACAAGAAGACGCCGATGCTCTATCGAATCACGCGATGGATGAGGTTCAGAGACGAGCGACAGCCGAGTATCGGGACTCGGCGACCGCGAAATCGTACGCGATGAAGAGCGCGATGCGACGGCTGACGAGTATCGTGCAGACGCCGATTCACCCGGCGCTTGAGATGCAAGTCAACGTCCTGACGTCTCTCGGAGGCGGGAACATGGCCGGACTCAACAAGAGACCACAAATAGCAAACCAGCAGGCGTTTGAAGCTGTGATGCGCGCCTACGAAGCCGCCGCACGAGAGCAGACGGCGAAGTAGGCCGGCGACAAGGTGCGAGCCGTACCGCAGGCTGGGCTCCGCAAAGCTGCAACACTGAATGGCAGTTTTCGACCGCAGACGCATTACCCGTCGGGATGGGAGCGCAAGCAGGCTCGATGGAATCACGAAGTCAAGCAGGAGAGACGAACTGCGCAGACTGAGCGCAAGACGTGCACCAAGGGCAGACCAGGACGTTGGGACCGTGCGAAGTCGAAGAAGGAGTCCAAAAGCGAAGCAACAACACCAACGCGGAAACGCAACTCGAAGGCAGCCAAGCGGGCCTCCAGTGAAGTAACGAAGCTCATCCGAGTGTCCGATGAAACCCCTTGTCAATACCACCCAACGACTGCGACGCGCGTGCGAAATGTCGGACGCTAGCGTCTGTCAAGAGCATGCGTGACTCAGCCGTGTTTTAAAGGTGAGATGAGAGGCACCGGCTCACTCTGTCAAAGGACTATACTAACGCAACAAGAAGACGAGCTAATGCGAGATAGTGGTACCCGAGCCCGTACGCACTCGACAACCTGCTTCCGTGAGTCAGCCCGAACTTCCTGGTCTCCAGCTACACTGCCTGTCGCGGTCATTTTTTCAGACTAATATTCTTGTTTTTATTCCAATTTCAATATCCTGTCATCAGCACCTTTTTAGCCCCGGAAGAAGGTGCGTTAGTGGGCCCGTTGAACCGGCCTATCAAGATTGGCTGAGTGTCACGCCTTTAATCAATTACTGCAGTACCCCCCCAATTCACCCAAATGTTGATCGAGTGTAATCGAGCGTAATCGTGCGTAATCGAGTGTAATCGAGTGTAATCGACGCGTAATCGAGCTAAAGTCACTTTCAGGGGGGCTAGGTGAATTGGCTCAATATCCCTAATTAGGGATATAAGGGCCTGCATCAGCCAGCGAAGCAGATTCGACAATCCGGGCGAGTTTCGTGGTGACCGGGTTGAGTGACGCAAATTTACTGGAAGAGAAAGTTTCCGATCCAACAGGAGATGAAGCCGGCCAAGGTCTTCGTTGAAGACAGCCCCCAGGCAGTGTTGGCGGTGGCTCCCAGCTCTTGGGAGCTAGTTCTTCTGGCTCGTTGGAAAGGGAAGAGCCAGCGGGAGCTGGGTTTCTGGTGAAAATTTTGCTCGTGCGTGCAGCAGACCTTTTTTGACGATTTTTAGCTCGCGATAAGCTCCAATGAAGAAAACCGTGAAGAATGGACCCAGGGACCAAGAAGTATGTGCATGGTTCGCGGGTCTTTACGAGATGCAGGGCACCGGACACGGAAACCACCAGGTTTGTGACGAGAAGGACGGGAATCGATCCCCTGGGTGGTGCCGTTTTTCTTTTTTTTTTGCTGTCCACGGAGCAGACCTTTTTCGACGAATTTACGCTCGCGATAAGCTCCGATGAAGAGATCCGTGAAAATTAGACCCGGGGATTACAAAACATGTGCGTGGTTTGTGGGTCTTTAGGAGCAGGGCCCCGGCGCGGAAACCACCGGTGTGCATCGAGAAGGACGGGAATCAATCCCCCGAGTGGTGACATTTTTTTGCTGGTCCACGTAGCAGACCTTTTTCGGCGATTTTTTTGCGTGATCGGCTCTGATGAAGAGATCCGCAAAAAATAAATCCGGATATCCAAAAAAATGTGCAAGGGTTTCTCGCATTTTGGGGGGAATTTTGAGATGGCTTTTTATTGTGCCCTGCTGGCTCCTTCCAGCTCCCGAGCTGGCTCCCAAAAGCCGGGAGCTGGCTCCAACTCCCAACACTGCCCCAGGCACCGGTTGCGGGGACAACGTTCTCGCCGAACCCCATCGCAACTTCAACGAATGTCTCGTACTGAGTGAATGCGCAGATTGCATCAACATTCTGACTTCGCTGATTTTGACCAAGAGCTTGAAGAACTGGCAAACGATGAATGCGTCGCTGTGGAGGTGGATGCGGTTCATGCTAGTCTTGGGGCTGGCGAGCACGAGAAGAAGCTGGATGGCAAACACCCGGAGAGGCTTTACTCCTTCTTTAAAAAGGGTAACTCCGCCTTTGCTTGCGCTGCCCTTCCATACGACCGGCTTACCCTGTCATCACTGACGCGTGCCCGCCTAATGAACACCTTCGTGAACACTAGCGTGTCAGGAACTCGTGGTTGGCATGGATGCTTGTAACAACTGACCGGTCGCTCCGAAGATGCGTTGTATCTTGCTCGCTTTCTGACTTTTGCGGAAGCAAGATAGTCAGCCACCTTGCAACGGTCTTTTCCGCCGACACCGACTCTTGGTTCATAGAGACGGACGCTCGAGGATGTCAACAAGACGATTGGAGCTGCGGTTACCATTCCTGGCTTCCCAGAGCCCGCCCACGCCTGTCGTCTTCATGCACAAGTGCCAGAACGCTCTTGTCGCTAATACTTTGACCGCGATACGTTTTTCCTGCTCAAAGGCTCGATACCCCCAAGATTTTCGGGAACAAAAATGGGGGATCATGATGGGGTTTCAACAGTTTTCAAATTTCACTAAGTACGTCGACCCCATGTTTTTAGTACGAAACGTGTTAATTAAGAAACACTTTGGCCAAAAAGGTAGCTAAGAAACATTTACACGTTTCGTATTAAACCCGCATACGGTATTGGTCCACATGCAGGGGAGTCTAGGCCCACTAGTGGTCAAGGCCGCACAGCCAGGTGTCACCAAGCCCAGTAGCTACCTAGCGACGCTATTTTCTTTTGCCGTCGCACATGAGGGGAAAGGTTTTTCCCACCTCGAACCTTAAGCGCCCACATGTGGACCACACGTATTTTCTCTGAGACCAGAAACGGAGCGTAAGCCCTGATTCAACAACTGTCAAGTTCTGCCGGGGCAGGAATTGGCGTGCGTGCTTTGGAATACTTGTAATAATTGTGCACAATTGTATTTAGCCCCCCCGGGCATCTTGTTAAGAACCATCCATCCATCAGCCGGCTGACCCCCCCCGGGGGCGGAAACGGAAACGGCTCCTTGGTTTTGCAGGCTACCCACAAACCACGCTAACACCACCAGGGAATACTACACGGTGAGGTCCAGCCCCAGAAGTTGGAGCTAAAGAGGGTGCCCGAGTCACACCCGAAAAGCGGGTGTGTCACCCGCTTTTTTAACTCCAACTTTAACTCCAGCTTCTGAGGCTCGCATCCCCGACAGGGTGTGTCAACTTGCAGCCAAAACCGAAAAGACTGTCGCGCATACGAACCTTGTCGAGAAACTTTATGAGGAGGTCTCCAGGCCCAATTCTCTGAGTGCTTGGTTGCCACCACTACGAAGGACCGCGCAGCTCGGGACTACTTCGGAGACAGCACCGTTTGCACAGATAAATTTGTTTTGCTGGCTCGTTGGGAAATACCCCTAAAAATTTTTCCCCCCGCCCCTCCGAGGTGTGGTCACCTTACACACCGCAATCTGCAGCAGCCGTTTCCCAAATAAGGAAACGCCGTTTCCTTGAAAGTATGGAAACGGAAACGGAAACGGAAACGGGAAACGTTTCCGTTTACTTGCCATCATAGCCCTAGGGGGGGGGGTCTGCTTTATCCGGCAATCCGGCCAAAGTGGCTGATCCTTAACAAGAGTGCTGAGCCCCCCCCTGTAGCTATTTTCCCTTATATCCCTAGTTAGGATAAAGGGAAAATAGCTAGGGATATAAGAGAAAGTCGAAAATACCTTAGGGATAAAGAAGAAATCTGCCTAATAAACGCAAAATCGGTGGAGTGAAGATGGTGTTAGCATCATTTATGGTAGACTACCCAGTCTACCTGGCGGTTACTGGCTGTTGCTGGCAGTTACTGGCAGCACAGATCTGTCAAACGCCCACAGTAGCGTGAAATAATTTGTCGGCAAAGAAATGTGGAGTTCTACCGTTTTACTTTTCATTACAGTATGTTATGGCACTCATACTCAACATCACAGCTCTGCGGCGACCCTGGTGGTTGCAACTATGGAGACCCACACAACAACGGCTTTCCCGAGATATTCGTGGCATCGATGACAGCCGCCTTGGAATGGGGACTCTTCGACTATGCCAAGGGGGTACTCAACAATTACTTGAACTACTATGTCCGAGCTGGTGGTGGTATTAACTACCGTGGCATGGAAATGGCCCTGCAAGGGCGAATCATTACCTGTGTCGCCCTTTATTATCGGTATGCCTTGCTTCACACTGAAAGACACCGGTTACAGAGCAGTCGACTGCCGAGTTCATTGTGGTTCTCATTTATCGTTGATACTTTGTTAGTGTGGTCCTCATTGCATGCAAATGACTCCCCACGCAATGCAACAGAGCGAAAAAAATGAAGTAACGAAGCTCATCCGAGTGTCCGATGAACCTTGCAACGAATGTTACACACATGCACAAAGTCGGACGCTACCGTCTGTCAACAGCATACGCGACCGCCGTGTTTTTAGAGATGAGAGACATCGGCTTCTGTTTCTGGGTTTCCTCCGCATCTGTGCGCAAAAATGCGGAGTGCAAACGAGGTGGATCGAGGTTGGCTGACAGTGAAGGAAAGTATGATCCGCCAATAGTGACGATCTCGGTACGCTCAAGAAGAAACACATCTTTCGCGCCTGACTATCGGCCCAGCCCCGCCTAAGTGAATACACATGTTGGACCGGACAAAGTGGTCAAACTGTTTTGGTCGTCGTGCAGCTTTTGTCCGGTCCAACATATTTCCGCCAACTTTTTTCTCACTGTCACAAACACTTCTTCACCAGCTCCAGATCAACCATTGTCAAACTTCACACTTCAGGTTCACAGGCGACACCGCACCGATTGTATCATACCACGACAAGATTGCAGGAATAGCAAACCTCCTGGTGTCTCGTATTCACACAGCACGGACACTACCTCAAAACGACACGAAATACGGGATGCCTATTGGTAATGATGAGGCAGACCTATTCAATACAGACGTGGGTCTAAATGCCGGCAAGACGGAACTTCCATTTTACTCTATTGCTGCAGAGGCTATCCGTGGCTTGTTAGAAATTGGCAACATCTTTGTAGAACTCGGCAATGCAACATATGGCAACCAATTGCTTCAAGAAGCAAACACTACCTGGCAAGACTTTAACAGGTCAATCAGAGCTAGTTTCAATGGTACGTGCTATCCGTATGTTGCAGGCACCAATGCATGTGCAGATTTGGGCCCAATTGCAGGTATGCTTTCATATTGCATTCCATATTGTCTTTATTTCTCCAAGCCTCAGCTCTCGCATTAAAATGAAATGGAGTTTTTTGTCAGCTAAAACCCGACCAAGGCCTTCGTGGGCTTCGCAATCGACACAAACAGGTGTAATTCTTGTTGTAGCTCTGCCAACCCAGTTAAAGGAAGTACAACCATTTGACAGGCACCTGTTTGGGAGAATAGGAGTACATCATAAAGTACGTGCGCTCGGCTAAGGCCGGCGCGTGGCGAGACTGGAGGCAGCAGTTAAAGTTCGGGGAACAGCAAAGTTCGGGCGAAGCTAAGTTCGGGCAATGCTAGTTCTGGTGAAGCAAAGTTCGGGCGAAGCTAAGTTCGGGTGAGCAAAGTTCTGGTGAAGCAAAGTTCGGGCGAAGCAAAGTTCGGGCGAAGCAAAGTTCGGGCGAAACAAAGTCCGGGTGAAGCTAAGTTCTGGGGAAGCAAAGTTCGGGTGAAGCAAAGTTTCTGGTGAAGCTAAGATCGGGCGAAACAAAGTTCGGGCGAAGCTAAGTTCGGGTGAAGCAAAGTTCGGGTGAAGCAAAGTTCTGGGCGAAGCAAAGTTCGGTGAAGCAAAGTTCTGGTTGAAGCTAAGTTCGGGCGAAACAAAGTTCGGGCGAAGCAAAGTTCTGGGCGAAGCTAAGTTCGGATGAAGCAAAGTTCTGGTGAAGCAAAGTTCGGGCGAAACAAAGTTCTGGGGAAAGCAACTTTCGGGCGAAGCTAAGTTCGGGCGAAGCAAAGTTCGGGTTCTGGTGGCGCCAGTACCCGGGGGGGAGGCCCCCCCGGACCCCCCCCGACTCACCCGGGGTAAGCCAAATACCGCGAGATACTGAGAAACTCCGCAAAAAACGCAACTTTCGGGCACATTAGACCCCGAAACGCAACAAACCTCGAAAACTATCTTCGACCGGGAAAATGTCATGGGCGGGGTTCGAACCCGGCCTACGGGCCTGAAGGCCGCCACCCGCATACCTTTCGGAAGGGTAAAAAAAAGCTTGCTCCGCACTATTATCCAGTCCAAAAACAATACACTTTTTTACTGGAGAAAAGTGGGGTTGGCTCGAATAGAGGCTATTCACATTGCATGTTCATAGGACCTCCAGTCTCGAAACATTGGTTACATTGTCGATGAGCCTCACAATGAGAAGTTAACTTGCGTTCTAAAATGCATCCGGTGCACACAAGCAGCAAGTGGCCATGAACAGCAGGTAGAGGATCAACACATTCAACTCTTTTGGGCCCTAGTGCATGCTGAGGTTCAATGCAGCATCAGATCACCGCGGCATTTTTATCCACCAGTCGTTTGGCTGCAAACCCAGGCCCAATCAAAAAAGGCAGTTAAATGGCAAGGACAGAGTCGATCACATTGTTGCAGGTCCCTGAAAAGCGAAGGCCTGTTTTGACACGAACTTGGCCTCCTGATAGCAAACAAGAAAGCAGGAACCAATTTCAAAGACGAAGAGCCGTGGCGCACTTTCTCAGAGATGTTCTATGCCGACATCACTGATTCATCTATAGTGCGGTCAATCTACAACTGGAGCGCAAACAACCGAATGATGATGCGAGCTGGTTTTGTCACCGGGAGTGCAGAGGGGGGCTGCTGCGGAGACCAACTGATGTCGTTCACTGCCCATGGTTGGGGCTATGGCCTGCTTCAGAACGACATGGTTCCGGAATATATCTTGAACTTCTTCACATGCGCGGCACATACATATACACGCGGTTCTTGGACTGCACCTGAGGAAACGTCAATCAACGCACAGTACGGTATGCCTGCCTTCGTTTAGTTTGGACACGAAGGCTCACCAAGCCATGGCGCTCTTGTAAAAAATAGGCAGCCAGTTCTTACTTGCTACGAAGTACACATTTCGAGTCGGTGAAACACAACAATAGACATCTCTGGTCGCAGAACAGTGTTTGCGCACATTAATCAGCAGGCCAAGGGTCTTTCACGCCGCAGCAGAACGACCACACCCTACCCAAACCCAAGCACCCTCTAAACGCGTTAGGGGACTTCACAAGGTTTCACAACGGAGTGACACAACACCCGAAACGAGTCGCACTCTTTTACTTTTCTCAACCCCCCGCCATACCCAAGCCTCTACGGTCAACCGGAGACTTTAAAATACCGACCTTCTAATCCACAAATAACGCTATTAATCAGCAGGCCAAGGGTCCCTGATTGATTGAAGGGTGCACTGTTGAGTTGAGTGACACACTGGCTTTGAGACCACCCCAAAAACCATCCCAATAACCGGTCAAGGATCTGCAAACACCAGGAGTTTCTAAACTACACGGAGAGTTCTAGCAGAGTCTTTGTCTGGAAATTCAACTCAAACAAACAGGTGGGCCATATGCCACCCCGTCACAAGTGTCTGTTCCACTGTTTTTAAAGTGGATGGTGCTCCTCGATGATGTAAACAATGGTGTTGTCTGGTATGGAAAAGCAATTCCACGAGAATGGTTTGAAAAGGCTGACACCACTGATGCAGTTGCTATCACAAATGCAACATCCCGTTTCGGTCGTGTTGCTCAGATCAACTACCACATGAATCCAACAAGTGTGGTCATCACCGTGGCCCTGAATACACCACCAATTGGCTCATATATTCGCTTTCGGGCACCTGTAGGGTTTAGCGTACAATCTGCAGCTCTTGTCAGCCCAGCTGCAATGCCATTGATCTGGCAGCCAGCATCGGAAAGCGTCTTTTTTAATACGAGCTACAATGGGAAACTCGTGCAGATGAAGTTGCAGTTGAGTGACAAGGTGTAATCGAAGCTGTTGATTTCGTTGCTTGCAGGTCAGAAAGGAGTATTTCCCTTCCACCAGAACCAAACATACAGAAGAGGCAAGCAACTCAAATCCCCGAATATATATTCCCCAGCAAGATCGATAAAACCACCACGAGTGCTGAGTTGCGATAGAATAGGAAGGTTGTTTGTGGGAAGAGTGATCTCATATTGTTCATTCGTTTGCAGCACCTGGCCCACAGGCTCACAGGCTGCGAATCACACTTTGACTTCTGCGGCACAACACACTCACATTTTCACAGAGCTTGACAGGAAGCAACAAACCACAGGGTTTTTAGAAAGTAAGGGTTACCTGTACTTCTTACACTGGTGAAAAAGCTACATCTGGGTGGTTATCAACAACATTGGACCAACAAAGTTGGTGTTGAATTTGTGAAGAGTGATGACACTTGGTAGCCCACTTTTTGTCATCACCAGCAAGTGCATGTTGGCCAACTGCAGCAACCGCATTTTGAGGCGGCTGTGCAAAGTATTTTGCTTCAACCAATCTCTTTCCTTTATTGGTCGTTGTACCTTGTCCATTACGGTGTGCCTTTACCAACGTAACAGTCAAATCTGTCCATTCAAAACAAATAGTCCCCCCCACACAATCAACCCACTTCTGGGGTGCATTGGGCTAAAGTAGCATTTTGATAGCAGGATGTCAAGGGGAGGAGGGTGAATATTGAGGTCCTTGGAGAGAAAGATTCTGGCAAAGTGCAATACTGTGTTCTTTCTGCCCAACCCCCTCTCCTTTTTGTCATCATCTCATCCGGTTTTCGTGTGAACATAATTGAGGTGGGTAAACCCAGTGTCAGTTTTCCTACCCAATGTCCTACCAACAACAAATCAATAGTTTTATTGGGGACCTCTCACTCACCAGTAAATGCCAAACATGAGTATCGATTGTTATCGAAACTTCAATTGCTGCATACCTCTCAGACATCTCTGCACCCAATCCACACTCCAGAATACCTACCCCTTGTGAAATTGAGGTACCTATTTTCGTTGCTGGCCAAGAAGCCCCTCCCAATTGCCAGCACGAGTCTATTTCTTCCTGTGACCTGTCCATTGGCAGCGGTGATGGCAGCAACACTGAAGGTTTTAGAGTAAAAGTTCGTATGAGATTCCGGAACTTTGGTGAAATTTTAGGTGCTTCGTTTTTCCAACAGGAGGCAGCACTTACAGCACTCAATGACAATTCGATTCACCTTTTCATTTTGCATGGATGTGAGAAGGTCGGTGAACACACTTTAGCAGGTCCACGATTTGACATACAGAGGATTCTTCTGGCCTATAAGAAATAAAAACGAAATTATCCTTGCGAACTCTAAAAATCCGACTAATTTTGGGGTAGGGTGTCAACAATTTGCAGTGTTTAGTGGAGCTTTCCTGCACACTTGTGATTGAGGGCCACTTTCTTCAGCCCAAAAGTGTCTTTACTCCAAGGATTTTCTACTGTCTCAATTCCTCAAGGGAAGGGTTCAATGTAACAAAAAGGGTATCAACTCATTGCTGATCTTTTCCATTCAGCTAGAAGACATCCCAACTGCCTGCAACTCCGCAAAGTTTGTTCACAGTGTGGGATGGCCTTTTTCCAACGTACAGGAACTTTGTGCTGCTTTCAGGGAACTCTCAAGTGCGGGTCTTGCCAATGATTCTGCGACTTTTCCCATCAACCAATTTGATTGAAACACGTACATCAAACAAAACCAAGATTGGGTTGCTTTTCCCGATACACACTTGGCTCGTTGCATTGGACATACTCCGGTGAGGGTTCCCATACAGAAGATTTACCTTTACACATGATTTCTCAATGTCCTATACTTTGATGTGAGTCAACTTTCCTGAAGGGACTGTCTTGACAGGCCTTGCTGTGAGTCAACTTTTCCGAAGGGACTGGTCTTGAGAGGCCTTGCGTGAGTCAACTTTTCCGAAGGGACTGATCTTGAGAGGCCTTGCTGTGAGTCAACTTTCCGAAGGGACTGGTCTTGAGAGGCCTTGCTGTGAGTCACCTTTTCCGAAGGGACTGGTCTTGAGAGGCCTTGCTGTGAGTCAACTTTTCCGAAGGGACTGGTCTTGAGAGGCCTTGCTGTGAGTCACCTTTTCCCGAAGGGACTGGTCTTGAGAGGCCTTGCTGTGAGTCAACTTTTCTGAAGGCGACTGATCTTGAGAGGCCTTGCTGTGAGTCAAACCCGCAAACCCGCACTCGGTGGCCCTAGCGGGCCCCCTCGTGAATCCCGAACCTTTGAAAGAAGGCGGCCGTCTTGTCCAGGAAAGGGGGCCTCTCATCTATGGGAGGCCCGACTCGAGCAAGAAGAAGTTGAAACCATTCAAATTGAAACGACAAAAAAGGTAATAAAAACAACCGGAAGAACATGACACCAAAATAAAAGATGGCGGGGTGACGAGGTTCAATGCCGGTTGTTTTGGCGCCCACCGGAAACAATGAAGTATGCCATTTTTTTTGCGATTAAGTGAACAAGTGCAGAGAGCGGTGTGCGTGCTCAAATTGATGATGGTTTTGACCGATGCATCTGAAGAAACCCTCACAGGAATTCGAAGTACAGACGAACGACGTTCTTTCGAAGATCGGAACTTCTTCCCCATTTCGACATCAGGGGCGCTCATCGCATTGTTGAGAGCTCCTTTGGCAAGGTGGCCCTGTGAACTGCAGGAAACTCTTCAAAGGGATCAAGAGTCACACAAAGGATATTCCTCATCATCCTCCGCTTCGAAGTCCAGACGATGGCTCATTGCTTGTTTTTGACATGAGGGACAAAAATCTGACCTGCACCTCCTCGTGGTGTTCCTCGGAAACGCGCTGCAAGCGCGGCCGACGCAGGCAGTCTTTGTTGTTTATCCAACTGTCTTTGCCTGATGATTGATCAGGATTCTTTGACAGGTTTGGACAGTTTCCTGTTCAGCCAAACGATACCATTCACGTGTCACGCTGTTCGTTAATTCTGGTGCCGCTTGCTGGTCATTCATTGGCTGTCATTCTTGGGACGATCTCTGGCGATTGGCAGTCGTTCTGGTGCCAATCCTTGGCCATTGGCTGTCAATCTGGCACCGTTCTGCAGTCATTTGCCGTCCTTCAAACAAAGGTGCTTTGGACATTTGCAGTCGCTCTAGTACCGCTTTGGCGGTTCGCTGTCATTCAGGCGCGGCTCTTTGGGCATTTGTGGTCATTCTAGCTCCGTTCTTTGGTCGTCGGCAGTCATTCTGGTGCCGCTTGCTGGTCATTTGCCGTCCCTCAAGCAAGGTGATTTAGACATTTGCAGTCGTTCTCGTACCACTCTGTGGCTGTTCACTGTCATTCTGGTGCCGCTCTTTGGTCATTGGCTGTCATTCCTGGGCGGTCTCCAGCCTGTTGCAGCGTTCTCGCGCCGCAGTTTGGCCATTTTCAGTCATGCTGGCGCTGCTCTTGGGCAATTTGCAGTCGTTCAAGCGCCGTTCTTTGGACATTTGCATTTGGCCGACCGCCGTCATTCAGGCTCTATCGGCATTTGTAGTCGTTCTAGCGGCATTCTTTGGTCATTGAGAGTCGTTCTGGCGCCGCTCCTTGGCCATTTGCTGGCATTCTGGCACAGTCGTTCTGGTACCGCTCTATGGCCGTTCACTGTCATTCTGGTACCGCTCGTTGGTCATTGGCTGTCCTTCCTGGGCGATCTCCGGCCAGTTGCAGTCGTTCTCGTTCCGCAGTTTGGCCATTGCAGTCGTTTTAGCGCCGCTCTTGGTCCGTCATTCAGGTGTGGCTCATGGGCATTTGTGGTCATTTTAGCGCCGTTTGTTGGTCATAGGCAGTCATTCTAGTGCCGCTTGCTGGTCATTGGCTGGGCGATCTCTGGCAATCTGCAGTCGTTCTGGTGCATTCGCTGGCATTCTGGCACAGTCGTTCTGGTACCGCTCTATGGCCGTTCACTGTCATTCTGGTACCGCTCGTTGGTCATTGGCTGTCCTTCCTGGGCGATCTCCGGCCAGTTGCAGTCGTTCTCGTTCCGCAGTTTGGCCATTGCAGTCGTTTTAGCGCCGCTCTTGGTCCGTCATTCAGGTGTGGCTCATGGGCATTTGTGGTCATTTCAGCACCATTTGTTGGTCATAGGCAGTCATTCTAGTGCCGCTTGCTGGTCATTGGCTGGGCGATCTCTGGCAATCTGCAGTCGTTCTGGCGCATTCGCTGGCATTCTGGCACAGTCGTTCTGGTACCGCTCTATGGCCGTTCGCTGTCATTCTGGTGCCGCTTGCTGGTCATTGGCTGTCCTTCCTGGGCGATCTCCGGCCAGTTGCAGTCGTTCTCGTTCTGTAGTTTGGCCATTGCAGTCGTTCTAGCGCCGCTCTTTGCCCGTTCACTGTCATTCAGGCGTGGCTCATGGGCATTTGTGTCATTCTAACGCTGTTCATTGGTCATTGGCTGTCATTCTTGGGGCAGTCTCTGGCAATCTGCAGTCGTTCTGGTGCCGCTCCTTGGACATTGGCTGTCATTCTGGTACCGTTCTGCGGTCATCTGCTGTCCTTGAAGGAAAAAAAGACAGGTGTTATGGACATTTGCAGTCGTTCTCGTACCGCACTTTGGCCGTTTGCTGTCAGTTGGGCATGGCTCTTTGGACATTTGTGGTCTAGCTCCGTTCATCTGTCATCTGTCATTGCCGCCCACAGTTGCAGTCGTTCTTGCGCCGCTGTTTGATTATCGGCCAATTTGCAGTCGTTCTTGGGCCGCTCTTTATCATTCAGACGCGACTCTTTGGGAATTTGAGGTCTTGCTATCGAGCCGTAGCGTGATGAGCAGCAGACAGGAGGAGCAGCAGCTAGAAGATAAAACAGCTAGAGGGGCAGCAGATAGAGGAGGAGCAGCAAGAGGAAGAAGCAAGAGGAGCAGCAGCTAGATGATAGAACTGCTAGAAGGGCAGCAGGTAGAGGAGCAGAAGCAGGAGGAAGAGCTACAGCAAGAGGGGGAGAAGGAAGACGAGCCGGAGCAAGATGAGCAGCAGCTCGAGGAGCAGCAGCAAGAGGAAAGAAGCAAGATGAGCAGCAGCTAGAGGCAAGAAAGGAGCAGCTAGAGGAGCAGCAGATGGAGGAGCAGAAGCAGAGGAAAAGCTACAGCAAGAGGGGAAGAAGGAAGATGAGCAGGAACAAGATGAGCAGCAGCTCGAGGAGCAGCAGCAAGAGGAAAGAAGCAAGATGAGCAGCAGCTAGAGGATAGAACAGCTAGAGGGGCAGCAGATAGAGGAGCAGAAGCAGGAGGAAGAGCTGCAGCAAAAAGAGAGAAAGAAGTAAGATGAGCAGCAGCTAGAGGATAGAACAGCTAGAGGGGCAGCAGATAGAGGAGCAGAAGCAGGAGGAAGAGCTACAGCAAGAGGGAAGAAGGAAGATGAGCAGCAGCAAGATGAGGAGCAGCTCGAGGAGCAGCAAAGAGGGAAGAAGCAAGATGAGTAGCAGCTAGAGGAGCAGCAGCTAGGATAAAACAGCTAGAGGGGCAACAGAAAGAGGAGCAGAAGCAGGAGGAAGAGCTGCAGCAAGAGAGAAAGAAGCAAGATGAGCAGCAGCTAGAGGATAGAACAGCTAGAGGGGCAGCAGATAGAGGAGCAGAAGCAGGAGGAAGAGCTACAGCAAGAGGGAAGAAGGAAGATGAGCAGCAGCTCGAGGAGCAGCAGCAAGAAGGAAGCAAGATGAGCAACCACTGGAGGCAAGACAGGAGCAGCTAGAGGAGCAGCAGCTAGAGGAGCCGCAAAGAGGGACGAAGCAAGATGAGTGCAGCTGGAGGAGCAGCAGCTAGAGGGGCAGCAGATAGAGGAGCAGCAGCAGCTGCATCAACAGGGGAATAAGCAAGATGAGCATCAGCTAGGAGGGGCAGCCAGGGTAACAGCTGGCAGCAGCAGGGGCAGCAGATAGAGAATCAGAAGATGAGGGGGGAGCGTCAGCAGGAGTCAGGAAGCAGAAACAAACACATACCATTGCCCAAGTTTAACAACAGCACCAACAGCATCAACAGCACCAACAGCACCAATAGCACCAACAGCACCAACAGCACCAACAGCACCAACAGCACCAACAGCACCAACAGCACCAACA